>JAWWEO010021039.1:0-82053 GCA_035582975.1 Ormyrus labotus | reverse complement strand
AAAATACCTCTTTTATAGGTAAAATTTTTGAAAATACCTTATAAATAGGTATTTAATGTTTTCCATCTCTACCAGGGCATTCTTTACGTTCAGTCATACTTGTTCATACGCGTTTTTTTTTATTTTCGTAATTTTATGGCAAAACTTTGAAATATCGTTGCTTTCAGCAGTAGCAGCAACGGCACCGGAGCCGAAGCTGTTCCGAGCTTGGACAGTCCGAACTTCAACGTGAACGACAATCCGATGACAGTTGACAGCAGCAGTGCAAGTCCAGATGGGAGCAGAATGAGTCTGAACGATAGCCTAAGCTATAGGAATAACAGCAGCCGCCACACGAGCGTTACTTGCATCAGCAGTGACAGCAGCAGCAGCTGAAGCAGTTGCGTATTGTATGTATCAGTGACGACAGGATACAAATGACATTGAAGTTCATAGCATGCAGGTGTGGGACGAAGACGCCGTCCACGCGCTTTATGATGGATTGCTTCTCTTGATACTCAGTTTGTAAAACTGATGATTGTCGCTTTTTTATGTCAGTCGAAGTGTCTAAGATATTTGTAGAATGTATATGATTAACTTAAAATTAAATAAGGAAAAAAAAATGATAATTGCTCACAGCTCGACGATCCCTATGAGTCAATTCGATCCCCTACAACTCTAATGCAGAATTTAGGATCAAAACTAGAGATCCCCATTTGAAAAATTTAAGTTAAACTTCAAATGACTTTGAAAATCATGGTCAATGTCAAGTTTAAAGTCATCACCAAGTTCATCCTACCAAACCCGACAACTTTTATATTGGACATTTTTGCCTAAAGTCCTTACTTTTTCAAGAAAGAGTCCGGCATGTTCCGGGACCGGAACAGTTCGCGCACCACGTATATTTTTATTAAAGCACTGGCTCGTTCAAATGTGTTTATGGGTAATAACGTCTTGAAGGCATTTAGGAACAACGTCGAAATCAGTTTAATCAAGATAAGCTGGTAACGAGCCACAGGCGAAACGCATTCTAGCGCGCGATTGTGAATACTCAACGGCAAATGTCTCGTGCTGGAAAACTGACGTTAAAATCCCGCCAAGTGCCGATAAAATGAGATAACCCGCTTCGAAAGCAGCCATCAGCGATTATTTCCGCGACTGCATAAAAGTGCCCGTGTGCCGTCCGGCACAGGCGGACAAACTTGGCAGCCGCATCGAAAAACAAACATTTCTTCCGCCCCCGCCCCGCATTAACAGCGCGTCAGATTAACTCCGATTGGCAGCGCTCGACTGGCGCCCGGTTTAATTAATCCGGAGTCATCGGGGCGCTCGCAAAAAAGCGGTCGTCGGGCAGTTTTTTTCAGCGGGGAGCACGAAACCGAACGCACATCCCCACGGCGATCGATGCGACGAGCCATTGTGCCCGTACATGCTGTGTTTGTGGCTCGCACGTGCGCTGCATTCGCTTCGCTTACCTCCGCGCTGGGGATACGGAGCGCGCGGTTTCACTCCGCGCGAAGTCGCCCGACGGCAGCTGTCTTGGATTGCGGTGTGCGCTCGAAGATGACGGATGTGTGTGCTCTCTGGGGGGAGGTGAGATTCTCGACGGGGGCAGGAGGAGGCAGCCTGTTGAATTCTTTGGAGAGCGGCGGGATTTTTGGAGAATTCCTGCGGGCTTCAAAGTCGGACGCGAGAATGCCTGGCTGCCGGGTAAATATTTAGCGGGGCCTGCTTTTTGCCCTGAGTTATTTAGCAACGATGTCGCGTATTTTAGTCGGGCCCCTATGGGTGCTCTTTGTAAACTTGGAAACGAGGCTTTAAGAAAAGAACATTGTGTTTTAGTGGTAATCGGGGATTTAAATTGTTTGCAGTAAGGTTTTTTCAAGAAACAAAAGTATTACTAGTTTGGAAAAATTGGACGAATGTGTTGAAATTGCAAGGTAAATAAAACGATAACATGGGCTATATACATAAACAAAAGTAGTATTATGGAAGAATTTACAAACGTGTTAATATTGCAAGGTAAATAGCCGATATTACCACAACAGCATAACTACGATTCTGGGTCAACACCTTGACAGGCAACTAACTATTACATCACGTACAAGTGAGGGAATTATGCTGAAATTAGCCAAATTGATCGTTTGCAGCCGCTAAGCTCTCAGTAACGTTACCGCTGTCTTGGTTAATAATCATTTTCATTTGCGTAGATATTGACAGCTTCAATGCTCCGCTTCATTAGCTACGTTTAAGGCGTAAATTTTTGTTTGAATTTCCCGTTTATAAATCGTTTTATTATTTTTAGTATTTGATTACAATAAACCAATTTTTAATATACTGAATTAACAGAGACAAGCGCGTACAATTTTCAGAATTTCTTCAATGACAGCCTGTCATTGAAGAAATAAATGTAAATGGTTTATTTAACGAGATTGCGAATATTGGCAATTCATTTGAAATACATGAAATTTGTTTAAATTTAAATATGAATATTTTAAATATTTCAAAGCAAATTGATTAATAAACGTGTAGTGAATTTTAATTGATAACTAACAAACGTTGAAAATGTCGATAAAAAAAACATGACGCCAAACGTGAAAGCACTTTAAAGCTAAAAAAACGCTACTGCTCCACTTTACTACCTCCAAAAATACTCCCAACTTAACGCAACCTCCAATTCCAGAAAACCTCCAATTTTAAAAATTGCCGGACCTAAATAAAAAAACAACCTCAAAAATGGCCTTACCTCATAAATAATCCCCAATACGTCCATTAACAACGACAAACGAACGCCGTTTCCGTCTTCGGAAAATTGCAAGCTGCGTTAGCAGGCTGCTTGTCCGCCGGCGGACGACAACTCGAGCCTAACTACTGACACTATCGGAATGCGAATCGGAATCTGGTTTGCGCGCGTATCGACGTGCGTCGGGGCCGGCTTGGCGGTTTGTTTTCGGAAGTGTCCGCTGATTGCGCCCTGGAGAAGTTACGGCTGCTATTGGCCCTACGCTCGGGCAGGATTACCTTATATCGAGTGCCTCTCGCATATACCTACGCGCGCGCCACTTGTTTTCCGATATTTAAGCTTTACGAGTCGGAGGCGTAATCGCGTTTTGCTTGCTTTTCCGAGTTCTAGGCGTACGTTGTGGAACTGAATTTTGTAGCAGCGGGAGGTATTTTTATCTATCTTAGTATCTTGTTTAACTTCGTTATTTGTTGTTACATTTTTAAAAACGCTTACGTTATTATGCGAGCGGAATCTGGGACGTCGCGGCTATTTTCAGAAAAATGAACAAGTCGATATTTGTTTTCGTTAATAAAATTTTATTAAGCAAGTTTTATCTACTTTTATTCGATTCTATTTTCGATTCGATTCGTTTAGTTCATTACATTACATTTCTTATTATGTGCTCGAAAGTGCAAGTCATGTAACATCTTTTTTCAGTTGTCCCGGAAGTTACAATGTAATGGAATGTTCTTTGACGTGAATGGTAGGGTCAAAGTCTCAAGTCGGACAGTTCGTGCAAAAAGGCTTATGCTTTATAAAATCTCATAATAATTGATCGATGTTGTCTTTGAACGCGAAAGTAAAAATCACTTAAGAATATTACGAATCTGCTTTGTACATCTGGTTTGATTCAATTTGCCTGGATTAAGAGAAATGTTTTATTCGATATGCTAATTACTTATGATTAAATTAAGTAGTTAGTTTTCTCAAATAAACAGTAATTGAAGTTTTAAATTTTTAATTACTAGTCGAACGGAGTTTATTCAAATAACACGCGAGATCATTGAAAAAGACAGTTAAATTCGTTTCAATCATCCAGACCGCAAGCAAAATTACTTTCCTAAATAATTCTCCTGCTGATAAAAAAAGAAATTCAATACAGTATTAATAATATCGTCTAAAAACCAGATAAAACGCTAAAGAAGTGTAGCCGCAAAGCTTCCAAGTCCGGGAGTACATCAAAAATCGATTATTATATTTTATCGGGCAATCGCTCCGCAACTCGGCAAGCAGCCTCATGAATTCCTGCGGCTACACAATTCCTTGGCGCTCGACTCGCTGTATTATAAATCGGTGGGAGCCCTCGAAAAAAAGTAGCCTCTCGCTCTGGGAGCCGAGCAAAAAACAGCTCTCTCTCGTTCGGCGTCGTCGGCGCCATGCTTAATGCGGCACGAGAGCGTGACGTCACGTGCGAGCGTACATAAAATATCAATATTTTTCCAGCAGCAGGTGCCGCCTCTCTCTCTCTCTCTCTCTTGCACGCATTCGCCAGCGCCAGCTCCCTTTGAAAGCAAGCGCCGATATCACATTTCCCGGGGAGTACGCGAAACGTGCATATCCCCATTGTGCGCGAGCGCCTCTCTCGCTTTTCCGGCGTTTGCATGCCTCGGAGCTGATCCTTTTTTTTCGCGCCGAGAGAGAGAGGGAGAGAAGCCGGCCTGATTCGCGCGACGACGACGACGACGCGGCGGCGAGCGTTATAAATAAAAATGGATCGCCTTTTGAAGAGGAGGCTGCGAGGCTAAATGCGGGAGTTGGCTAAGGAGCGACGGCTTTAGTTTTAAGTTTTTATTTAGCACCGATAAGTGATTTTATTTATAGGATGGCGTAATATGGGCTTTTTTCTCGCTCGGAGTGGGATAGTCCTTGATTTTTCATGCACGGATGACCTGTGCCCGAGAAGCTGAAAAGTTTTTAAACGAGATTGATACGCATAACTTTACAAGACCGCATTAATTAAACTGAATTTTATTTCAGGGAAATTATTTTAACTTCACTAAGGTCTATACGATATGAGAAAAAATAAAGACGAGACAATATGAATTCAATTGTCTTATTCAAATTATAAAGTTTTTGTTAATATAAAGTTATCTTTATTATGTTAACTTGTATTTTGTAATGTAAAATTTAAGCCTTTCAAAAAGGTAAGTTTTAATCTGGTATTATATATTTTACTCTTCAGCTAAAATATAATTTTATAATAGAAAGATTCGAGATTCACTTTATTTGCTTGAAAAATAAAATTTCACTTCCATATGAAGCCTAATGTTTCCTTGAGTATACTTTGAATTTTTATTCCAATTAAAAATTTATAAGTTAAAAATTAGTTCATAATTGAATGGATTTATAATGTTTTCTAATTACTCTTGTTTTTAATTGCATTTCAGAACTTTTAAATACTTATTAGCGATAACAGCTTTTATTATTCTCAAAATCGTTTTATATAATTAAAAACTTAAATTATTCCGTACAATTGTAAGTGTTCTTAAAAAATGTAAATAACGCTTCAAAGTATTTCTTGTAGGAAAGTAGTTTCTTGCCGCCGGTACATTTATAATTTTTAATGATTTTTCTCTTAAGCGTGTGAGTGCAACATGACCTTTATACACAGATTTTTAAAGTAGATATTTTAAAAAAGTACATGCTCTTTTAACCTCCGCAATTTAGTGGTAGCAAAATAAAAACTACCGGTTCCAATTAACATGCACACTGTACGAGATTCCAGTTTAATATCAAATGAAATAAAAGTATAAAAAAAAAAGTTTTAAAATTCTATATTTTATTTCGAGTATTTGTTATTCCGTAAACGGTCACAATGAAACTTCAGTGAAGGTTATGCTAATTTTATATTTGTGGTTTAAATAAAAAGGTACTATTACAAAGGACTGTTACAGCCTAAAATATCTGCAATTTCACTGTATATTTTAAATTTCCTCAATGTGTGTCACATGAACTCGAGGGTACACGTTTATATCAAATAAATCTTTCTCTATATCCCTGAGTTTGTTCAGTCTCTTTTTGAATATGCTGATAAGAAAAGCTACATACTGACGAAAAGTCAACGATTCTATGCATCTTAAAATCTGTCCTTAGGAAAATATCGTAAATTTTGAGACTTTTCAAGTTTAGAAGTACTAAATAACGTAATATTTTCATTTCGATCCTTCCGATGTTTAATGAGCTGTGAAATCTACAGTTAAAATCGTGAGCTTCCAGCAAATCAATAACCCGAGATACTTCCCAACTCGGCCGCAACTTAATCATTTTATTCTTTTCAATCTGCAATAAATCAGTGCCATAAGCTTTCTTACAAACCGCGTACAATAAAGCCGAATTATTTATACCCCCGATAGAAAATACTCCCGCAGTCCCCCCCCCCCCCCTCGTCGTCTCTCAGCCATCAAAAATTCAACGATCGTAAAATCCGACGCCATCCTCCGTGCACGACAGGTGTCCAAACTCCTTCCCCCCCTCCCCCTCTCAGCGATCAAAGGCGAAAAAGCAGTAAGTGGGAGGCTCGGAGAGAAAGAAAAGCGACTCGATGCAAATAAAAGCCGGCTGCGGAATATCGATCGGAAAGTACAGGCGGCGCGCACTGTGCGAACGATAATGTGCTCCTATTCATACCGAGAGCCTTTCGCGCCGAGGACAAAGAGAGACTTTGGCGCGCTACTGGCCGATCACTCGACTTTTCCCTTCCTGCCTCTCTCTCTCTCTCTCTCTCTCTCTCTCTCTCTCTGCAGACGTTTGGCTTCTTCTCTAGAGCGCATTGAGAACGAGGAAAGTTCCCAGAAGGAGGATGAATGCATGAGTGGAGTTTTATTTGTGGCTTGCCGGAGCCGAGAGCCCGGGATTTTATAGAGGATCGCGTTCTTGGGTTTTAAGCGATTTCAAGGGGGGGTTTTTCGCCTGGTTCGTAAGGTTATCTATATGCTCCGGTGCAGGGCTAATGCTGTCGTCTTGACATCTTAAATTGCCTGCAAACGCCTTGCAAATACTTTGTTAATTCAAATTTAATAGCTGTCTTTTCTCATTTAATTTTAGATTTGAAAATGATTTTGAAACCTTTCAAAGCATTATTTAACTTGCTAAAAAATTATTTTACAATTAATTAAATTAAATTTTAGCTGGACTATTAAAGTTAAGGCCATCCTCATGTATTAGTGCTTTCAAGGAACGAAGTGGAAGCTGCAAAGACGAGCTATACTCTGAAAGATGATACACCGTGAATGACCATGCTTTGAGTTTTGTCGTGCTAAGAGCTTTTTGAATCTAATTGGTGATGTTTTAATAGTAATAAATGCAATAATTTTTTTCAATTAGATTGTCAATGCATCAGAGTAGAATTTTCCTTAATCAGTTTCTAGAGTAAAAAAGTGAGAAATAAATCCTCAGTTTACGTCACATTTTAATTGATTTACAATAGAAAATCTCCAGATTAATCGCATTTGCTCTTAATTCAGTTTGGATATATTCCAGAAAATGAGTTATTTAAGAACATTAGAATAATCTTAAAATTAATCCATAATCAGTTACTTCATACTATAATTGTGTGATTAATAATGTATTGCAGCAGCATTATCTAGGTATTAAAGCCCGAAATCCTAGCGCACATAGAGATAATACAAATTAATGTACATATCAAACGAAGTTTAAATCCGATGATTGATTGCTGTAGTTATTTCACTGTTACATCATATCATTACCAGTATGCGCATTAATATTTAAAATATTACGCTAATAGTAATGCAAATTCCATAAATTAGGGGATGAATTATTTCCTGAAGCAACAAGATTTATTAAGTAATCAAATTTACAGTAGTGTCTCAAAATGTTAATTCAATGTGGAAAAGCGATTATAAATCTTAAAAGCAATTAAAATTATTTCTATTAAAGGTATTATCAAACTTACCTACGTCTATTACCAATAATAAAGAGCTTTTAACGACTCACCTGAAACATAAATGTAATTTGAATTATTAGACACATCATTTAAAATTTTTTTTTAATAAAACAAATGCAAATTTTCTTAATCTTAAATTTCATGTAGTTTTAGGAATATCTACCCACTTTATAATGTAAAATGAATTTTTATATAGAAGATGTCTAATAATAGTAATAAACGGACCTGCATAGATAATTAAATTCCCAATCCGGGACAAAATTTTACTAAATCCAAAATAAAACTTAACTCTTCGAGGTGAAAAGGGCAAAATTCAGTTCTCTTATCCAAAGGAAATCAATTACTATCTCTACTTTTCTTAATTCCGATTGGAAAGCTAGTCGAATCCAGAAGCAATTTATTCGGTTTCCCTGAATCGAAATCAGTTACGCAGTGCAGCAAACTCTTAAAACAAAAAAACGGGCACGTGGTTAAGAAATAAACGAGTCGAAATCCCATAGCTCCCATCAAGCTGATACTTAATTGCAGATTTATGTCGGTTGCACGGCACACTGCATTTAATAGTTCAATTTATTTTGCGCCCCGCATTTGTGCAGGCTTATTGGCTAAGTATAGATAAAGAGTGCTGCGTATAATTTTGCGAGTCAGACAGTCGACGGCCCTACACATAACTTTGACGAGTTTGTGAATGGATTAAGCGTTTTGGAGCCGCGAAACTTAACCATTGTACATTTAGGAGCGAGCTGTTAAATCTTTGAGGTTGTTGTGCGTTTCAGGTTTTATGATTGATGTTCGTACTGTGCGTTTGCTTTGCATTACTGGTTCGCCTTTGTTTGCATAATAGCTTTATTTTTAAATATTATGCAAAAACAATGATAAATATTCATTATCTATTATTCTTACGCGATCAAACATTAACAATTTATGAGAAATTATTAAAAAAACTTATAAATAACGATCTATATAGATTAAACAAGATTTAAGCAGAAATTAAAAGCTAATAAAAGACCTGTGCAAATTATAAATCATGCACATTAAAATAGCAAACTAGCTCTTTAAGGGCGTACTTTTTATTACTTTTTATTACATTTTTCTTCACATTTTCCTTTAAAATAAAATAATACTAGAAATTATAAGCTTTTAATTTTAGTTTTCTATGCAAATCTCTTTTAATCCTGCTGAACATTTTAGACTAAATTTTTATTTCCACGATTTTTTTTTTTAAATTCCGATGTAATTATTACTCTAAAATTATTTCCTTTTCGGTGAATATAGGAAATTCCCTCAACAGTCTCCATTCATTCGTAAACAGAAACGAATTTATTAAAAAAAAGAAGAGCGCATAACTATGCGACTAACACGTTTGAATTTGCCTTTGCAAATCGCTCAGCTGTGCGTTTAATTTCAAGCGTCGTGTTACGCTCTTGTGTAGGTGTCGTGGATGTGCTTTGAGAAAACGATCTGCTTTGTACAGTGTTCTTCGCCATTTATTCTCTTTACAAATTTTGTCATCACGTACGTGGAAATTGGAATTACGACAACGTGTTGTGGTTACGATATTGTTACTGACGATTATCCTGTTTTGATTATGTTAAGTTGCAAATATTTGTAGGTACTTGAAACAACTGCGCTTTAAACAGTCTGTCAACCAGAAATTAAAGTTAAAATATTGCAATTACATCCAGTAATTTCTGACAGTGAGAAAGGAAAGGTTTTATCTCGTTCTTTTTTTCAATTTTTCCGTCATGAGCGTACACATGTTCAACCCAAGCGCAGTATAAAAAAAAGTGTAAGACGTTTTTGCCATTACATTCTTTTTCTTGATTTAGAAAACCCAGAAAATATCAGCAGAAGTAATTACATAAGAGTTTGAAGAAACAAGGTAATAAACAAAATGAAGTAGCTGCTCGCAACAGCTCGCCAGCTACTTAATGCAATATCGTAATTTTTCAATTATCCGCGGGTTTATTTTTATCAAAGCTCCGTACCTTTAATTCCCCGGGAAGCGCCATAAAGCAAACAGAAACTCCAGACCGCCTTTCTCCAGATTTTTACGACGGGCAAGTTTTTACGACAGCTCTCGCGGAAAAAGACTGGGAAAAAGTTTTTATTTAATTGAACAAGCCACAATTCCATATATAGCTCCTTTCAGCTTAACAAGTCAAAAGCAGGCCAGTCTTTGGAGAACTCATAAAAATTCCATCAGGAGTAGCGATCGCTCAAAGCTTCCTCTCTCTCCCTCCCCGGTCGGACCATCGATCTCCGAATTTCCACTTTCCGGCATTCCAGCAGCGAGTGAATTCCCAGCAGCGTAGCGGCGGAGCTTCTCCCGAGAGGGAGTTTCATTGAATTCGCCGGAGGAGGCTCCTCGCTCGTATCCTTACCGCTTGTGTCAGCGTATTTAGCCGGCAGCGGCGGCGGCGGCCTACGTCAATTAGCGCAATCTCGCCTCCTTCGTCCGAAATTCTTGCGTGCATCCGTCTAGTATTCGCGCGCCGCCGGCTGCGAGCGAACGTCAAGCAGCTCTCTGCGCGTGATGCATGCGGTCGGGGCGGCTAAGTGCCGCCTGTCGCGCGGACGACGCGCTACTTGCGGCTGCGATCGCGCGCACCGAGCGCACCGAGCTTTTCCAGCCAGCGACCGTTTGCGTGACGTAATCCGGGCGCCGCGCGGAATCGCAATCAGGATTTCGGGCTGATGCGAGAGATATATACTCGCTGGGAGGGAGAAGCTTCGGGGGTCTTTTCAAGTTTTATGCTAATTTTTGGGTTTGGAGTGAAGTTTGATATATTTTCCTGATGGTAATTAGGGGCTCTAACTTATCTTTATTATGAGTGCTTCTTTGGGACTAATGGAAGGAGATTGAAATGTAGGAAAAATAAGCTCTGAAATGGAATTTCGGCTTTCGGCGGGAGTCGTAAAGCAGCCGTTTGTAAATACAAGTTATTCTTTTGTGAACACTGTGGGTGAAAAATATGATGTAAACGTAGAGCGTTATTTTTAATCATACGCTCTTGTTCATGCAGTAAAGTCTTCACTTCTTGAAAAATGGAAGTTTTAAATTTATTCTGAAAAATTTATAGTTCTCTAGACGTCTACAAAATTAATCATAAAAATTCTATTTTTCTCCTGCTAAAAGGTCATCTTTCTTTCATTTTGTATTTAAGCATAGAGTAAACATCTTGAATATTTGCATATTGCAATAAAGAATACAGATGGGTTTTACGATTTAATCTGCAAGAATCAATGGTTTATACTATTGAAATATACAATAGTTTTCTTTCCATAACCTGCATCTAATCAGAAATATAAATAATCGACAGAAATCCCGTAATTGTTATTATTCCCTTTAATCCCGCGAAACGAGTTATTTTATCAGAGCAAGCGGAAAACATACAAGCAGTCGGGCAACGGGAAACGCGGAGCGAGAAAAGCATCCCCCGACACGAGTGCAGCGAGCTCGGCGTCGAATATTCAGCGAGAGACGCCCAAGAATTCCGCCGCCGATGAAAAGAGGCTGTCGCGCACAAAACAAGTATACGACGGACAATGGGGGGCTAACGCGCGAGGCGCTGCTTCGTAAGCTTAGAGACGCGCGAGTGTGATCTTCTCGTAAATACGCTCAGCGGGGCGTAACGGGAGGGTGCGCGGGAGCACTTCCCTCTCGCGGAGCGTCGCGTCTGAGTGTCGGGGCGCGAATTTTCAATGCGCGCGCGTATATACGTATATCCGAGCGGATAAAATGCGCCCCGCGCGCTGAAAGCAGCAGCCGCCCCGAGATTTGCGCGCAGGCCAAATTCGTTCTGTAAATGGGGTCTGCGGGTGTTTGTGCTGCGAGGTACGCGGAAAATTGGATGTTTTTTCTTTGGCTTTCCGTTTGTTTGGCGGATTTTTTTTTAATTTTTTGTACGAAGGGGTGCAAAGGCATGGTGTAACGACTGCTAATTACCCATGCTTTCATAAGCTGAAATTCTACGTACAAATTTGCAATTCAGTTTTATTTCTAAACTTTCATTTTTGCCGAGTTTGTAACGCGGCTGACTGTTACGAGGTTTTTCTACTTTCTCATCTTGTGTTTGCTTAGTTTTACGTTTTTTCCAGCGTCGCAATAAATTAAAACGCGTAAACTAACTTATTTACTTTTTCAACTTTTAAATTAATAATAGAAAAAAAAGTATGCTTTATTAAACCCCAAAGAGAAGCATCATTTTGCGTTACATCACGCGGATGTAAAATCTTTTTTCCCGCTGCGATATTAACCTGATTATGACGCATGACTTTTCATTTTTTCTAATTAAAAAACCTGGAAAGATGGAAATTTCGCATTAAGCGTAAAATCTAATTTTCAACTATTTTACTTTTCGAAAATGTAAAAGCGTCTCCTAACCGCAAATTCCACAAGCACACATTAAGAGACTCAAGCAGAACAAATGACACATTATCGGGTTAGCAATCACCCCCTCAAGATCTAGTTCTCGCCGTTCCGAGAACCTCTTTTCCCCAGGATCCTCGCCCGAGAAAAAACGGCGCAACTACTAATACTCCCCTTTCGCGCGCAGAGACAAGGATCTCGTCTCGCAGTCACGACAATCCTTCGATCTCGCTGCTTTTTGGCCCTCCCCCCTGTTTTTTCCCGCCGTGGCACGCAAAAAGAAGCGGGTCGAATGCGTGGCCTCTCTTTCTCTCTCTGCCGTTCTTCGCGAGCATACACACGGCTCCGTACGCGCTTCGAGTGTAAATGCGCGCCGTGCAATTTAGCCGGCATCACGCGCGAGGCGTGCATTAATGAGCACCGAGAGCTTCCGCTCGCGCAGCCGAGCACTTGGCATTTTTTTTCCGGATTTTCCTCGGCTGTACTCCGTTCCCTCTTTATTATTATTTTTTTTTATTCCCCGCGAGACAGCCGAACGCACGGGAAGGAACGGGGTCGACGCGCGTTACGCTCGTTCACGGGGGTTTTCCAATTGCTTTTTTTCGTCAGCGGGCGCATCGTCGGCGAATATTTCGATGCTCTTGATCTTGTAAGAGGGAGACGGAACGAGACTGGTCGGTGTTTCAGTTGGCGAGTTGAGGGCACAGCAAGGTGGTTTTTCGTGTTTTTTATTACAGTGAAAAATCTTAAATTATACATATAGGTCGATGACGTTTTCGCTTTTATGCTTGGAAAGTGATAGGATTTACGACATAGGATTGTGAATACCACAGTGTCAGAAAGATTTGATGACATTGCTCGGTAATATTGACAGCGAAATGCATAATTTTGGTTTTATTCTAATAATTTATCTGATAATAAATTTAATATTAGGATTTCAATTTGGAAAATAACGTGAAGTGTTGAATGCAGCATTTCAGCTTATTGTATATTAATCTTTCTATGTCAGAAATACGAATTAAACAATGCATTAGTACATTTGAATGTAAAGCTTTTTATTAGAAAATTTTCAAAACTGTTTCTAATAAAAGTTATAATTTAAAATAAATTGGTCAACAAAATGCTTTTTATGCACTGTAATCTACAAATTACTTCTTTGTATTTTTACCGCTCACATGTCTCCTGAAGAATATTAACAGAAAAATTTTGCCCTCGCAAAAATGTGTTCTACGTACGATAGCGAAATATTTTATGAAGTTACACAATGAAATTCAAACTATTGCCCAACGTATGCACTTATTTACTTTTCCTTTTGTATCACAACTAGTCTTTTTATTCTGAATAGTATAATATTTAGTTTCACAATATTTACGTTTCACTGAACAATACAGTAAAATTAATTCTAAAATTCAACAATTTGTTCAACGACTGTAAGTCTTGCGGCTATTACAGAGAGAACAGCCGATCCCACACCGCGAAAACGAGCCGCGGCCTCTTTCCTTCGATTTCGGCGAGTCATCGCCGTGAAAAATAAATGTTCCCCCCGTCGACGAAAATCCCATCTTCCCTCGATTTTTCGTCCTCGCCTATCATATGCATCGGCGATACGCGCCGGTGCATGAAATACACCCGGCGAATATCCATATAGACCTCTCCTCGCCCCCCAGGCTTTACCTCCGCCGATCAATCGCAAGAAAATCCACGAGGGAGTGACGGGATGCGCGCGGCTGCGAGCCCGAGTCCCGCGAGAATCTCCGCTTGTACACACACACGCGCGCACACCTGGCAATTATGACGCGCCGCCCAGTGAATGTTTGATGAACGGCGCCTCTTCTACATACACGTATCGTTCTCTTCACGGGGAGGACTGTTGCGACGAATAAAGCAGCCGGCTTTTTCTTTGGGATAAAGGCGGAAGTGCGACATTGAATTCTTTTGGAGGATGAAAAATTGCCGCCGTTGCGAAAGGATTTTCTCGTCGGGGCGCCGCCAAGAGAGATGCATAAGTTGCGTGATTGTGATTTTTCTGCCGCTCGTGAAAAAGAGAAGGTGGTGTCGAGCGTTGCATTGAAAATGAAAATGGTAAGAAGTAGACAGTTTTCGAGGACCTTTTTTGTATTGAAAATTTTCGTTTTTTTTTTTCAAATATTAACAAACTTTTTTATCAGAGTTTACAAGTACAATTTCTACAGAGATACTATTTTAAGAAAACGGTTTTTTATGTGTTTTTTTATTAGAGTCATTACGCAAATCGGCTCACTTTTTATTTGCGTTGATTAAAATTTTGTCTGTTCATATCCGCGAAAATAACATTAATCCACCTTATTAAAGTTTTTCACTCTTTCTCGTTTATGAAAAAAGCAGCTTCCTCATTTTCCCGAGACATTATTCTCCCCTCCCGGCTCCGTAAAAATAAAAAGCTTCAGGTCTAGAAAAATATCCTTAGAATTCATATCTCAGTTGCACCTATCTGTTCCCGACAGGTACTTTATATAAAAAGAGCCTTCTTTATCTCTTTCCCCATCTTGGCGCGACTAGAATTTTATAAATTTGGACTTTAGCTGGCTGGCAGCGGAGAGACAAGCGCGAATACGCCCCTTACAAGACTACGCTCCTCCTTATCTATGTGTTTATCGGACGCAGTAGCAGCAGCAGCAGCAGCAGTAGCCGTTCGGGTCGATAAACGTCGCGCATAGCTTGTTCGACGGCGTTGGCTTTAAAAAGAGCGAGACTCGCCGCGAGGCGCCGCTGACTCGATACATCAGTCGAAACGTTTATACCGCCAGAACCGGACGAATTGCCTCTCGCTTAAATATGCAGGAGACGCTTTTCGGTTTTCAGTGTGCGTATCATCGACGGATAAATGGAGCTGCAGCGCTGAATTTTTTAAATGATCGCTCGAGGTCAAATGCCGCTAGAGGAGGGAGGAGATTATGATGAATTGGGTAGGATGCTTGATAATTCAAGCGCTGCAGTTCCGGCTGCACTTTCGGCTTGCGCTCGGGTAATGTTTTTCGTTGTGATTCTTTTGCTTTTACGGGAGGAAGAAAGGAGAGAAAATATTCTGTAAGATTTCGTAAACTCGAGAGCGTAAAAATTCAGGAAAACGCGGCAGTTTTCGAAGTTTCTTGCGCGCGCGCGCGCATAAAGTTTGTATTATGCATCCATTGCAGAAGCACTGCACTTTCTTGTTTTGGTAAAAGTTCGGACTTGTCGGGCAAAAAATTATATCCGAACAGCCCAATGAGATGAAATAATATCAAGAGACGTTGTGATATCGAGAGAAACTGCTGGAAATTCGCGACTTAATTTTTAGGTACTCTTGAACTGTCAAACATTCAGAATTCTTTTGTATCTTATTAGCATTTTTACCAAGTAAAGCTCTAAAAACTTTAAGCTTATTTCTTAAAGCGACGTAGCCTAAAAATAAACGAGATGACAATTTGTTTTAAAACTTTCAAAATTGCATCTGAACATTCATAAAATGTTTACAAATTCAAAGTCTACGTCCCATCTAACGTTAAAGCATTTTGATTAAATATAATTGCGCAAAAAGACAATAACGCCCTTTTCATCAGCATCAGGCAGCGAGCGACAAAAAGAGAAATTAAACAGCCGACAAAGCAGGAGGCACTCGACAATAATTCCCCTCCCAGCAAGGAGTGGGAAGAAGTTCCCTAAAAACCCAGGGTAAAAAGTCGCGGGGGCGGGGTGACGTTCCTCGCAGTAAGTCAATTTAAAACTGCGAATAAGTCAACAGCTAGAGGAGAGAGAGTTCACATCCTCTCGAGCTCGGCCAATTTTACCCTTGACAAGCTCGCGCTTTCTCTCTCTCTCTCTCACTGTGGTCCGTCTCCATCGAGGCGCGAGCACCCCGCTTGTGTGCGAATCTTGGCAGCCGGCAGTCGAGCTCTTGGCTTTTATCATCGAAAAAGACGTTTCCACGAGTCATTGCGTTTCAGTTTAAAAAGAAAGAAAGAAAAAAAAAAAAGAATACCAGCCACGCGCCCGAGAGGGTCGAGAGAAAACATTAACGCGCGAAGGGAGACAAAGGTGATAATTAGTTCTCCTCTAGGTTTAACTCGACGCCGGCGGCCGTTATTTCGAGCCGACGCTTTTTCTTGCCTCTCGCTGCTTCTTTTTTATACCCCCGATAAAGAGCGACTGGGAAGGTATAGGGCGATGTTTGCTTTAAGCGGAAAGCGCATTTGTGATAATGGCGATTTCTAGTATTCGGAAGGGGCTCAAATACGTTTCGGATTGCTTTTCATTTATTCATTAGTGTATCGTACATTGTTTGTGATGTGAAGATGAAATTTTAATGAGTCACGTGATTGCTCTTGATCGTACATTAAACCAATATTCCCCGCGATTAATAGCTTCCATTGAATCGTAATGATTTCTCACATGTATAATGTAAATTGATTAATGTTCTATTCGTGCGCGGCATATTTTCAGCGACGTATTGTAGTTACCATCTAAATGATTATCCTGAAACAATCAACTTTTAATTTGAAAGGTACAAAAGCTCGGTGAACTAAATGTAATTCCGCGGAAAGTGCAAAAAACGTCGTGAAGCTATCGCTAATAGCTTCCGAAACGCAGGGCAAAGCAGCAGCAGCAAAAAAAAAAAAAAAAATGACGTTTCCGCGCGCATATATCTAAGCACTCGACCTTCGCTGAGAGAGCGACCTTGTATCTACATTTTCAACTTTTTTTTTTCGGGGACAGGAGCTATTTGCGAGGCAAATCACGCCGAGAGTCCCCTTTCCGAATGAAGTTTTCTTGAATTCTCGAAAAATAAAGTCCAGCCCCGGCTTTTACGCGAGAGCCGCGAAATAAATCATTCGAGCGACTCTATAAATTTTCTCCCCCTCCCGACCTCATTTTCCCTTCGGTGACGAAAAATCCTCATCATCATCGTGTTCGGCTGCAATTGTCGCGGGCCAGAGGCTCTCTCGACGGATAAAAATAACGATTCGGCCATTAAAGAATTGCTGAAATTCGGACGACACACAGACTCGGTGCACACGTGATTCAGCCCCCGGAGAGATTACGGAGTGCCAAAAAAAAAAAGAAGAAAAAAAGAGTAGAGCGCGATTTGGCGCTAAGGTCGGCAGTCGCTCCCGGCGACGTTCTTGTTTTCCCGGCGGCTCTTGAAATATTCAGGCATCCCTTTACGAACCTTCGCCAATATTTACTTCTCGCGTCCCGCTCGGCGCACCGCCGGCAGAGCTATGCGGGCGCTCGCGCGACGTTTCGAACCCTACTTTCGCCATTGGCCCCCGCTCTCCGGTGGCTCGTCGGTGTGTGTACGCACATCAGCTGCTCCGTCGCGGCCTGTACGTGTACACGGACACACGGAGACGTCCTTTCGACCTCAAACTCCGCGGCCGACCCCCTTTCAGGCCGACATTTCACTATTGAAGCGTCGCCGAAATTTTCGCGGATATTTTCTTTTGTTTTGTTTCGCCCGTCCTCTCTCTCTCTCTCTCTTTCTCTCGCCTGTGTGGCTTTCTCTGCCGCGGTCCCTGGTTTTTCTGGTAATTGGCTAATCCATTCGTGCTGTGTTTCTTTTTGCCCGAGTGCGCCGGCAGCTCGTTCGGATATATGCTTTTTTGCCGACTGGCTCGTGTGATTTTTAGCGTTTTATTGGGATTTCGGAATAACGGAGGTGGGCGACGGGTAATTGGGAATTTCGCTGGGGATAACGCACGATTTTCAGTTTGTTTTCCAAACAATAAATCGCACCGAAATTGAAAGTCATTTATATACTTTGAAAAAATTTATGAGATTGTCTTTTAGCAACGAAAAGTTTTATTCGGTTTCTTTTCATGCAGATAGTTTGTTATTTTTCTTTTTCCTTTTTCATATTAAAAATGTAATTTTGGAATATTTACACGAAAAAAAGACGAAAGTACTAAATTAATGGACTGATTATTTTAGTTTTTTTTTTAAGATAACCTGCATCTCTAATTTTGTTTCATAAATTTTACTGCATTCTTCTTATTTACTTTAAAATTTCAGATGTATAATGTACATTTACAGTTTATTTTTAAATGAGTAAATTAAATGTAACTACTACTGTAATGTATAAATGTTTTAAATGTCATAAGGTTTTATACTTCAATTCTAAACTTTCAGAAATATTCAGTATATGTATAACCTGTTAAAATATTTAGTTCACACAGTATTCATTATTTATACCACTCAAATGGACTCTTACACTAAACTTTATGAATAATTTATTTATAAAGTCCGTTTAAAATTTTGAAACTGAGCCAACATAAGGAAACTGGTAACATAATACATTTTTCTTTACAGCTTTAATGTAAATAAGACTAGGGATCAATAAATTTAGTAAATTGTATTTTTTCGTACCACATTTGCTCGAATAGACTTACATTGGCCGTCTAAAAAATATTGTTAGTTTTTGCTTTTACAATCTCGACTTTGAATTTTGAATTTCTTTTTAACGGAATATATTCTGCTGAACAGAAACTCCGCTGCCGTCAGTAATACCTCCTGTCGGTTCGATAAAAGTTAAAAACTCTATTGTTTTCCATTCGTGGATTAAAATTGTTTATTTGTCAAACTTTTTCCGAAAACTAGGTTGTAGACGCGGCACTACATATAAAATACATTAAGAGTACGTTATTTTGAGTAACCTTCCGAACTATCGATTCGATCTTTTTATACAATTTCGAAAATTTAACGACCCGAAAAGTTTTCGACGAATCGCAATTCCCGGCAAGACCGCGCAGATAACCGGCCCCGGATTAAAGAGGAAAGAAATGACACGCATGATGTGCGATGAAATCTAATTCCACACGCGACGACGACTCCGATAGTCGAAGGCAAAATTGCTGAATAACGAACCGGTTTCACGACCCGTGTCTTCCCCCCTTCTATATCGATTTATCGATCTATATTAATTATTTTCGAAAATAAATAAATGTGTCGCTGAGCTTTAATTGCTCCTTCGAGGCTTGGACGTATATACGTGCAGGATCAAATGTATTACTTCCAATCAATCTCGAGTAAACTAATGGCATTGAAGAGCCCTTGACTTTCCGCTTCGACAATTGCCCTTCATTTCCCAATTAGCCCTTTATCCCACTCCTGCAATCGAGAACCGATGTTTCATGCACATTTGTGCCGACCGCTCGTGCGCATGTGCAGTCTTGTCGTCTTACAGCCCCTACAAGTAGATTAAATTCGTAGCTCGAGTGCGCATTCACCTGCTTTGAATTTTTAGCTTTGGAATACTTTTGCAGTGGGTCGGATCTAATCGGGTCTAACGTTACTATTTGGTATTTAACTTTTATCACTACTCTTTCGTGTACACGTAAGCTCGAGATTTTCTAAGGGTTTATAGAAAGTTTATGGAAATTACCTTTTAAAAAAGTAATAAACTGTCAACCGCAGTGCTTGATTCGCTTCGGGATGAAGCGATTCAGTATACGTTAGCATAAAAAATCTTATGGGTTTTCTTTCAAAGAGTCCCTCTCTTACATTACTTCGCGTAACCTTATATTACTCGGTATAACTGTATATGATTCCGTGGAACCGCGCATTATAATATAAAGTATAGGCATGAACCACGTGCCGCAGTTTCCAAGTGCACTAAATCACTATAGAAGTTAAATTATATTTATTTATTTGCGTGTCAAAATGCACCGAGCTAATTCAAATTGGCTATAAATTAAGCAAAGAACGACAGCCAGCTATGAAAATCCATTAATCGTTTTTGAACAGTTTTGATTTCCGGCTGCGCGCTGTAATTTACGAAATACACGTCTCGTTGAATTTACTAACTCGGCTCGCGAAAAGCCCCTGCAAAGATCATCACAACTGGGCGCAAACGGGCGAACGTCAAATACAGGCGTATGTATATTAACGCGAAAATTTATGAGATTTGGCATGGAGTTCTGTGACTAATGCCCGCTACACGCCGGCACTTCCACGCGCTTCTTTCCGCGCGGGCTTTCATTCGTGGAGAAAGGGGCTTTAGCTAGCTTGTTAATTTTGCGCAGCTCTTAGTTCTGTTTTTATTTAGCTTTTTGATAGTACATTTTAATTAAGATTTAAAGTCTAAATTAAAAACATAAATGTCAGCTCACTTGGCAGCGCAGTAAACCAAGTAAAAGCGGCACTTGCAGTAATTCGGTCTTTGTTTCAAACTGGAAATGTAATTAATGAATGCTAAAATTTGTATTTGTTAGACCACTATCATTTATTTGTTACAAACGAATTCATTAACAATTTAAATGTAATTTATTATAAAAGTGATTAAAAATAAAGGATAAATATATAATTTATATATATTCGTAAAATTGAATTTTAAAAATACGTATAAGTTCTCGATAAATATTAATAACCAAATATAAAAAAATAACTCTTTTGTGCATTATTATAAACCCCAAAAAAAACTTTAAAATTTATTTTAACAAAAACTTGATTGTATACTTTTTATATTATTTACCAATTCATAAACTATTTTTATTTTATTCTTTGCATTTCCTTTTATTCTATTCTCGTCGTCATCGACATTTCATTAAGCAAATAATATGTATAAAACCGTCCTCGGCTCCAGGAACTGATTTACTTACGGTCCTGCATATTACACTTTTTCCTAACCATACTTTATGTACGCTTCATAAACACACGAAGCTTCGGTCGGTCTCGGCAATACCCGAGCCTAATACAAGTGTCCAGCTTTTGCAAACAACTCCATCTCCCTTCACTATCCAGAAGCGGTGAGAAACGACGGCGCTTGGATTCGCGTTTAATTTAAGAAGAGCGCCATGCGCTACCGCTATAGTCGCCCGGCGACCTTCGGCCTCTTTTCTCCCTTTCTCTCTCTCTGCCTCATATTATGTGCTCTCGTTGCGGTTGGCGCCCGAGCGTCTAAGTGGGGCAATAGCACGCGCCGCTGGAAGGAAAAAGAGGGGAGGAGGAGGAGGAGGAGGAGGCACACATCGAGTGTATGCGGCTTTAATAACCGGCGCAATATGCGCGAGCTCGCGCGCGACCCTCCAGCTTCGACTGTCGACTGTCGTCGCGGAGAAATACGTATACGTATATAGGCAAGACGAGTCGGGAAGAAGATTCCGGCTAAGTGCGCGCGGGAGGGCTCGACGGCGCTTAATTAACCCGGCTGTCGAAGTGTGTGCGAGAAGGGGCTTCGAGGATTTTCGGATAAGCTTGCGGGTTACTTGAAAACTCTGTTAACGACTTGCTACGGACTTGCGGTGGCATCGGGGCTCTTGCGGCTTACTTTTTTCTGATGTATAGAGTCGTGAAAAATGTAGCGCCCTTGTTTGTACGAAGCTAAAGCGGCGGGGTTTATTGAGGATCGGATATATAGATTGCCATTTATTTATTTGTACGATTCGAAGTTTTTAATCCTTTTTGTTATTTTGTGAAATTCGAGATAAAAAGTTTTATTTGTTTATTTATTTTTTAATTAATGATTTCTAATTAATTAAAAAAAAAAACATTTATTTAACACTAGAATCGCTAGATTAAATAGTGTAAAATATTACGGTAAAAATATACGGTGTAAAACACCAGGATACATCGATTCTTGGCTGCACGAGTAAATCGTCAGCGTTAAACTCAATGCTCGAACAATGCTTCGAAAACTATTCAACTATTTTAACGAATCCAATTTGACGCTCGCCACTCGCAATTGTCCCGACGGCAAAGCCGTTCGCAGCTCGGTCGGGCTTCCGAAAAAGGAAAGCCCCGGCCGCGTCACTCGATTCATTAGTCGAATCCTGGAGGTGCAGCCGAGTGTGCACGCATCGCAGACACAGAGGTGGGAGAAAACGCGCCCGCCAACGGCTCACTCGATTACAGCGGGGCGAACTTGCCGAGTAGGCCATCAAGCGTCGGCATCGTTCCGCTTTCGGTTCGCCCGCAAATTGGACGATAATTAGTGGTTCCCCTTTCCGCGCTTCCGACCGGGCTTCTTCTTGAACTTCCGCCGTCCTGCGACTTGCACTGCGTCACTCCCGGGTCATCCCTCTTCACCCCCTGACTGTCAAAGGAAATTGGTATTAATGCGAGTTCGATTTTGGCTTAATTGTCAGGCACTCCACGCGACTTCTTAGCTGCTGCGGCTGCGTCGATAGTTGATGCTGATTTTTGGGTGCGAGTCGATAGAAAAGATGAATTGTCCGAATTTGAGTTTAGAGTCCTTTGTGAAAGAGAGAATCTTTGTTTGAAGATTATTGGATGCAATCTTTACTTTGCCCAGCTGTGCAGGGGGTAATGTCAAATGATAAACATGCATGATGTGTGAACAAGTCTTTGGTTAAGTTCGTTTGCGTATAAACTTTGCCTACAAGTTTATACAATGCCTCAGTTGTATGAATTTATTATTACGATGTAAATGCTTATTCAAACAAATTTAATTAATCTGCTTTCATTTGTCGATCCATTTTGCTGCATTGATGCGAAATATGATTCCGTATTGCCAATAACATAAACTAACACTGCGCACTATGGTAAGTAATTTTATTGGAAAGTTAAAATTCAAAATGATGTTGTTGAAGCTTTCAAAATTTCTCTCGCGCATCAAATTTGAATTAATCCGGTTGCAATTTTGTCGGTACCGTTTGAATATATAATATACAATGCAGTGCAGATCACACTTTGAATGTTTATTAAAACACTAAATTGCAGGTGCTCGTAATAGAAACGTATAAAGTTAAATCTATTATTAACTGAATAAATTTTTCACGTACTTTAGAAACAAAGTTTTACATAAACATTTTTTTTAACAAAACTTTCCAATTCTAACATTTAGTATTTCTCTACTACTCAAAAAATGAAAAAGTTTTAAAACTTTCTCTCTTCTAATTTTAGTTTTCAACGCGGTTTGTTTTTTTTTAAATCCAATCAAATCACCGATAATCGTACATCAATCGCACCCAAACCTGAAATTTACTTCGCGTTAATTATCTTCGAACGAGCTTCTCAATCTCGCATAATTTACGCGCGAACGACGCGGGGGGACAAAAACGAGCAAAGACAGCGGCATCAGCTCCCTTCTCTCCCTGCATCCCTTTCTCTCCGTCGGTCGTGCGTGTCGGCGTGCAGGTCGGTGGGGGTCGTCTCGAGGAACCTGCAGGCGGCGTACCTGCAGTGCGGTAGCACGCACGGCCCGCATTTGCAGGCTGCGGTCAGCGACGCTGCCTTCCTTTTTGCCCGCACTCGCGCGCGTGTGCGAGCGCGAAGAAAGTAGGTGGCCAGATAATAGGATAAGGAACGGCCGGGGTTAATTTTCCCCCGCTTTTTTTTTCTTTTCTTTCTTTTTCTTTTTTTAGCGGAGCGGCGGCGGCGGCGATGTGTCTCTGTCTCCCGGCGCGCTCGGATGCATACTGATTCCTCGACGGTTTAAATCTCGCGTGCGGCCGTTTCTCGCCGGACTGTAGGGGCAGTCAATTAGCGCGGGAGATAGAGAATCTTTATGAAGCCGCGCTAAGTGGCGGAGGGAATTTTTAGCTCGCCGCGGCGAAATGGAGTGCTGCCGCTGATGTTTTGTTTGTCGAGGAAGCCTGCTTCGGAGGAAGTAGTAGAAGCCGGATATGGTCAGGCATTGTACTTGGGCTAGCAGGCCTTTTTGATAAGATACTGAATTTAGAAGTGGGTTAGGGAAGGGAAATAGTTTACAAAGTCAAAAAGAGCATGCTAATAAAATTGAAAAGGTTGTGATTATTTGTTGTTTGATAAGGGATTTTATTTTTGTTTTATATTTTATTTTTGTTAAATATTGATATATTAAAAGAAGATTGATTAAAGTTAATAAATACGCTTTTTTTATGCAATTTTTTTCTGAAAAGTATACCTAAATTTTTTCAATTTATTTAAAACCCAACCGATGTTACTCCCTTCTGCATAAAAAGAAATGCAAAAAACGAATCTCTTTGCAGAAAAAGAATCAATCTTAATTAGTCTCTAATTATCGGATAATTTACTTCCGCATTTTTCAAAGCCATGAACCGTACCGAAACGCTGCAGTAAGTAACGTTTGCTCACGAAAGATTTTCAATTGCCATCAAAAGCTCGTAAATAGGTTACCCGTTCCAGTGCATCTTTCAACTGGATTCCGATGGTAACTACGTCCGTGTGCAGCTCGTAAAAAAAAAAAAGAGCCCGGAAGAAAAATGCGTCGAAAGGAAGATAAAGGCTTCTCGCGAATGTTTGCATGAAAGCCGAGCAAGCGGAAAAAGAGAAGGAAAGCGCAGTTCTTCTGCCCTTAATCGAGCATACCTTCTGTTTAATTATCCGGCTCGATTTGGCCCGGACGAAGAAAAAGCGCAAGATATCCCTCTTAACCTCCGGGAACAAAAGAATTTGGCTTTTCGAGCGCTTTCTTTTTTTTGCTCGTCGAATCGCGCGGAAGCGCCCGAGTAATTCGTACCTCGTTTGCAGGCGTGCGTTTTTGAACTCTCTCTCGCTTTACTTCGCGGACAATTTCAGCCGTAATTATTTATCGGAATAACGCAGTTTTGAAGTAGGTCGCGCCAGTGACGCGAATCTAGATCTGTATGTGAAATGACTAATTGCGGTTAAAACTTGTCCGGGCAATTACATTATTTAAAACTTTAATTGATTATGCGCTTTTACATTTTCTGCCCCTCTCTCCTGCAGCAAACGCTCGTACGATATCATTTTAACTCGGTTCGACTCTGCAGGTTTTGATAATTACGGAATTTTTGCAGCTAATTATTTATTTGTGCAATGCTTTTGTCAAGCGAAGCGAAATTAAGCGCAATTCAAGCTGGCTTTTGCTTTAAAAAGTCGTACGTTTATGTTAGAGGGAGGAGCTATTTTTCTTTGTGTCCTCGTTGTAATTTTTAAAGTACTGAAATATTCGCGAAATAACGTTAGATGACTTTACGGAAGAAAACTTTTAACTTATGGTTGCTAATATCGCGTACTTTATTCTACTGGCGCACTGCATGTATTACTTTTTATGGTTTAGTTTAAATTCATATTTTTCTCTGCAGGGCAGTAAAAATTTTATAAAATGAGTACACCATTAATTTATTCTCTATTTAATCGTGACGATAAAAACTTACTTTTTAATTTCTCACTGGCATTGTTATTTAACCAACTACCATTCCTGGCGATATTTAAACATTCTTCTATTCTTCCAAACTCTAATGCTTGATTTATTCTAGAAAAATTCCTAATATTCTTTAACAAGTTTCACTACTTTCAGCGCACGAAGAAAACCGCGTCGAACTTTATAATTCCGAGCTAATGCCGAACTCTCCTTTAACGAACATTTCCAGCAGATTTAATCCATTCCCACCCCCGGCAAAAAATCTAGCCCTCTCTCGTCGCCATTCCCCCCCTCGTCTCGAAGATAACCATTTAATTTCCATTATCGCAAACGCAGACTTGCGAACCGAGCGTCGCCGTGTACCCTCGAAAAATCTCGCGTTCGACGAGACCCGAATAGAAAGGCGAGAGAGGAGAGCAGCTGGAAAAAAAATGGAGCTCCGATTTTCCTTGCGCTCGTCGACCTCGCTGACACAGTTTTTTCGCCTGGGCGAGGGAAGAAGGGAAACGTCTCTCTTTTCCCGAAGCCATTCGGACGCTTCGTCCGCGCCGCGCCGGCGCCAAAGACTACGAGAGCGTATAACGAATTACGCCCGGACGAGTGTGCGAATATCCGTGCGAGGCGACGGGTGCATCTTACGAGCCGGGGAATTTTGCCAACGTCAATTGCCGTGGATGAATTCAACCTCGTCAAGGAGAGGAGGACTCGAGCGATGCGCCGTTCGAAGCGATTCCGTTTTAATGCAGGACGTTTTCTTCGCCCGCGCGATAAGACCGAGCAAAGCCCGCAAACTTAAGCGCCTTTTTGAGAAAAGATCTTGATTCGGGCCTCGGTTGTTTTAGGTTTATCATGTTGAAATTTTTGGTTTTGGGTGATTTATGAAATCGTATGCGTTTCAAGTGTAAAAATATAAGTTATTGGGCGAAATAAAACGTGGGTTATTTATATATTCATAATTTAAGCGGCATTAATTTGTCAAAAGTGTCACCACGAAAATATAAAAATATTATTCATTTCCGTAAGATAAACTAAAGTACAAAATAAATTTTTTAGTCTTTTGATATGGACTAAACAATTTAATAAATTTTTTTACTACGAAATTAGTATTTATTTTTAAAAAAACAATATATTATTTCTGTATGCGAAATGTATTTTTAAAATGAAATTTAAAATGAAAGAAGTATAATTGATTTCCAATAACAGTCAGATTCATGATTAAATATTTATGGAAATAGCTTCATTTAACAGGTTTAAATAAGTCTCAAATTGAGTTTCAATAGAATATCAATTTGACGAGGGCGAGCCACAATTTAATTAAATTTCAGAATCCCAACGAAATTATCCATCAATTAGCGGTTTTGATGCTCTGACCACATCTGTTCTTCTTTTCCGTTCTGTTATTTTTTTTTTATTATTGCATATAGCTGTTAGCGGCGGAAAAATGAAAATATTACTTTAATAAATATTGGGATTCTTTATTTTTAATATATATTTTAAATAATTTATAAATAAAGTAAAATGTTTTTTAAAAAATTCTTTAAAAAGAACGTTCAATGTTCTTTATAAATCTCAACATCCTTAACTTTAACATTGTGCTTATCGTCAGGCACGGTAACAATGCTCTTTTCCCTATTACTCTGAAGGACCCGCATTAAGACAAGGACGAACGCAAAGAAAACGCACTGCGACAAGCCAACAATCACAGAACAACTCGTCGCAGCAGCAGCAGCAGCAGCAGCAGCAGTAGTACCAGCTCAAAGAGGGAGAGAAAGACCTTAAGCGCATTCCGTGCATTCACCCCTCTCGCGCGGCAAGTAAGTCCAAGAAGAAGAAAAAAAACAAGTTTTCCCTCTCTCCGTCGCTCAGCTGGTCGGTTGCGCCACTCCTAGCAGTAGCCGCGCGATCGATGCAAATGCACTTGGGTGAAAAGCGCCCGCTGAAAAATCCCCCACCCCCCTCACCCCCCACCTGCCCCCTCGATATATTTACGAGCATTACCGGCGACCGCGCGCGCTTACATCCCGCGAAACTTATACCTTCCTCCATATCGCCGGAGCTCGAGTCTCATCGGGAGCGAGTTCGTTCATCCTTTTTGCGCCCGCAGCTGCGGCCATTAATTATTTTCACAGTCGCTCCCCCCGCCTCCGCGCGCAAGTTCGTTCAGCAGTTGTCTTTAAGTCGTCTGGCGACTTTCTTTTTTTTCGCTTCTTCCGTCGCCGCCGCCGCTCGCTACTTCCGGTATATAGCTTTATGATCGGGTTAATTATTTATACGAGCCGCCGGCGAATTATTTATCGTAACGAGTTGCGTGAGGAGAAACGCGGGGGTGTGTAAAGAGTTCGGCGTCGTTCGCGAGGCCTCCAACTTTTTCCTCGGCTTCGTGCCTTGTTTTACGAGACCGGAGAGCGAAGCTCGTTCGAAGTTTGTTTGAGAATTGAATGGGAGGTGCTGAGCATCGATTAACAAGCGCTTGAGTCGGGGTTATAGAGCGAATTCGACTTTTTCCGCTGTTATGTGTGTTATGTTGAATATTGAGACGTTTGCTCGTGAATTTTTTATGCACTTTTGTACAAAGGGACGTTTAAAAAGGCATAATCGCCGTCGTTAGAAAAGTTTTACTGTCTTTGTTTGTAAGCTTAAAGACCCTGCTGTTCGTAAACTTGAAAAGCAATATTCTGCGTTTCGATAAGTTTTATTTCGTTCGACGTATTCCCCAAAATCATCAGACTTTACATAAATAAGAAGTAGGTTATCGCAAAGTTAATAAATCACCTTTTCGAGCAAATATGAAAGAATGTAAATTTTTACCCTCTAAATGTAGTTAATAGCAAAAACTATCCCCTCCATTTTTGCGAAAACAATGTCCCGGTCCTCGGCGATAAAAAAAGTAATCCAAAATCGAGCCAATCGGAGCGGAGAATAAAAATCGCAGACTCGTCGAGAGTTAATAAACAAAAGAGCTCGGCCGTCGCCGTAATGAAAATAGAGCGAGCGTAAGCGGGCTTTAATACTCGTAATAAAGATTTTGCGCGGAATCGCGAATCGCGCGAGGTGCATTACAAAATGCCGCCGAAAAAATGAGAGTCTACTGCGGCCAACGAAACAGTTTTACACACCCACACACACAGACCTATAGGCTCGTATCTCATCGCGGCCAGACGTATTGATGCGGATGAGCTGCAACCGCTGTGTAAAATATTAGCAGCGCGCTCGAAACAATGACGAGATTCGACAATAAGGAGAGAGAGAGAAAGAGAGAGAGAGGGAAACTCATTGTCCGAGTGGCAGTCGAAGCCAATTGGCATTTCGCTTTCTTTTGCCCTTTATTCTCTGGAGCCCGCCATTTTACGCTGTTCCGACTCTTTCGTTCTTGACTTTCACTCTACGGAGCTGCTCCGAAATTTTTATTTTTGTAATAATAAAATATTCGCATGCAATACGTAAATTCGATGAAAAGCATATTTCGAGCGTGCAATTAACGCGTCATTTCTTAATTATTAAAAAAAATACTCAAAAATGCGGAAGCCTACTGGAAAGCAGAAAGAGAGTGGTCCTCTGCGCATTTAACATTAAAATGAAGGCTTTCGCTGAGTTAAATTAAACGTTCGCTTTGTCCATTAGCCGACAATAATGCATTTAAATAACAGAGGAGCTGCGCGAAGCCTAGGCACTTTAATTTAGCCCATTTTTTCCGCTAAAATTAATAGCTTTACGTCTGCTAAATCCCGTGAAATTTAGCTCGAGATCGATTCCAAATGTAACTCTTCATTTTATTGGAGCGAAAGACGACTTTTAATTAACTGCAGTACAAACTACGGCTCGCTACTAATTACTTTTCACTGGGCATACTTCTTCATGTAATTAGGAAAGCAAACACAGTTACATCTTCTCAATTAATTTCATAATGATTTAGAAAGTATAATAATGACTCTAAACTATATTAATGTTAAGTTTAGTTATAATTTGTTACTCGTCTTGATTTTGCAATAATTTATGAAAGGGCTGGAATTAAATTTATTAATTAGCAGAAATTCTTTTTCGTAATAAAACCCATAATTTTACGTTAAAATAATTCATAATTTAATTTAAGGATCTTTTGGTTAAAACTACTGCACTTATTTCAGATAGTTCTATCTTCAGGTATAAAGATATATAATGATTAATTAAGATAAATGCATTTCTTCCTATATCCACAATTTAATTTTGAATGCAGATATAAAACTTTATCACGCTGATAAATTTAATTACAAAATTTTCATTGCTTTATAAAAAAACCGTAATAAAAAATATCGTAGTTCCGGCGAAGCCTAAGAATTTTAATTTAATCAACGGCATTCCTTTCAGTAAACAGCAGGACTGCCGCCGCTTAAAAAGCTAACGTCACGGTATTCCGAGAAGCCAAGACAGTCCTAATTTCGCGCCCACGGAGAAGATAGCAGTCGTAACAATAGCCGTTTCCGAGCCAATCTCGTTCTCGGTGCCGCTCGTCTGATCGGAGCGGTCCGTAACTACTGCTAGGACCGCCGCCGAGCGCGAGGAGACAAAGTTTCCGCGGCTCGCGCCGAATTTCGAATTCGGAACGCCGCTCGGAATTGTTGCTCCAATTTCCCAGATCGATTGATTGTTGCTGCGGTTTCTGGCGTGGCTGCTGTTTGTTATTCGTAGCGGCGTTTTTTTTTTTCTGGTTTTCCATGGAAAACTTGCCGATATTTGTTACTAGCATGGTGCGTTGTAATTAATCGCTTAAATACGCGTCCGTGGGGAAAGCCAAAAGCGTATAATAGCTTTTGTTTTGCGGGTGTATTTATTGCGTGGCTGCAGACAGGAATGTTTAGAGTGGATGACTTTAGCTATAAATTATATAGCAAGCAAATATTTCAGTGATTTTCGCTAAAGAGCTTATTTTTCAGAATATTTATTTTATAAATTAATCAAAATTACAGTTTTAAACCTATACAATTATAACGAAGCTATATAACTTTATAATTAATACTGCAATTTTGTTGGCAGTCCTTTTGTACAAGAGCTGCTTTATAAAGTTATATATAACTACATAAACAAAATCCGTCATTGATTTGATCTGAATGCGATTTCCTGGAAAGTTAACAACTATTAGATATGCTGCACGTTTAACCGATAAAGTGAAACAAAGTTTGCCGTGAAACGTTAAGCCTTTATGTGTAGTATTGTTCCGTTCACACCGCCCAAGAAGGAGAATTGACTGCACGGGGTCAGTTTCGTGTATACTCTCGCTCACATAGTTATATGAGTTTCCAATAGTCGGTCAACTGAATCTCTCGACGTTGTGAAACGAGCGAAAGTAGACAATAAAAATGTATTCTTGCTGTGGCTACTGCGAGAATTGAATGGAACTACCTAGATTTTAGAAACTTATACGTGTCGTTGAATTCACGTACCTTTTGTAAGGATAAATCTCGTGTAAACCTCTCTTAAAAAAAAGGAGGTTTTACATTTCTATGGAAGAAAATCAAAGAAATGAAAATAAAAGAATTATTAATAGCTGTGAAAAGTGCGTGTTTAAAAATATTCTCATAATTGCGTGTAATTAAATTTTACGAAGTCAAAGGGGAAAGCAGACTTACAAAGTAGACAATAAACGTCCAAAGAAAAAGAGACCAGCTCGTTCGCAGGGAGCTCGATTGTACTTTAAACTCAATTAAGCCTACAGAATCAGCAGGCTTTTGGCCCCCCCGATGTACTCTTACGCCGGGATGTATTTGCATTAAAAATAACGTCAGATTTAGTGACTCTGCCTTCCTCGGCCGTAACCGTATAAAAAGGCACGAAGACTGGATCGTTAAACCTTAAGCTTTTCCTTCTTTTATCTTTCTCCCTTTCTCTTGTCCGCGCATCGTTCCTCCTCCGCCGTAATCTTTTGTACGCCCGGCTCCTACCTCTTTCCCGGTGTGTTACGGTTATATGCCTCAGCTTTATGCTTTGCCTTCCTCTCTCTCTCTCTCTTTCTCTTTTCCTTCGTTTCCATTGTTTATTCAGTAGGGAACTCGGCGAAATCTAATCTTCGACTCGCGGGGCGTCGCTGCGCCAAGATTTTTTCCTTTTTACGTCCGCGCGAGCAGGCTTGCTTTTAATTTTTCACGGATGCTGCGAGCCTCGATTCCCGCTGCGCCGGAAATCAGTTAAGGATAATTCGATTTTTCCTATTTCACGCTTAACGAACGCTGCTCAAATGAGCTTTGCAGATGCAATTTGTAATGGTAAATTGACCTTTTGGAGGCAGCAATTTTTATACGGTTTATTTTAAGATTTAATTGTGTTACCTTAATACGCGTTAAATAGCCTTTAGAATATTGCAATTACATTTTGATCACGTTTCAAACGTTGGTGATAGATACTGTAGTAATTATCTTCCTCAAATGTTAAATTCAAATAACGGATAAATTGAATTTCGCGCATGAAATAATACAACGATCGATGCTGAGAAATTCACACCAGCTAAAACCGAATCTATGTATGAAATAAATTTGCGTGAATCGATGTTGTACTGTACAGATAGTCTAAGAAAAAGCATTGCAAACGCGTGCCCTTGCCTGAAAAACATAATAGATAGATCAGCACTAATATCCGTTTTCCTGCCATTCGAACGGCCGGCAAAAAAGGCGACTTGCGCGCCCTACATAACCCCAGCGCCGATCGTTTCAATCGCAGGCCAATTATACTTGCGCACACACACACGCATTTCAATTCGCCCCGTATTATGGGGCGATTCAACGGCGGCGCAGAATTTCTGCACAGAAAGAGAATTTGCTGTTTCTCTTCCCCGCCCTCGCACCGGAATCAACTCGCGAGCTTCGGAGATGTATTCTCGACGTACCGCCGAGTTGTGTGTGCGTGCGTGTGCGCCTGTGCAGGTGCGAGGGCTTTGAAAATCAAGCAATGCGTAGTTGCGTTGTAACCGCTATATTCTGCGGCATTGAGAGGAGGACTATTTACCCGACTGATCGCTACGCTAGCGCCGCAGGTATGTATCGAAATTCTAAACTAGTTACGCTCTGATGAAAGGAGATTGCGGCTGAGATGAAGACGAAATTATTAACGAATGGGACTTATTGTTAGCATTCTGCGACGTCTTCGTAATTTTGGAATTTCCATTGTGCCTATGAGGTAGGTAAAGTGATTTAATATCTTGCGAGACTAAGCGTTTACGTGGCAAAGTTTGAATGATATTAAATTATACGAAGATTTGTTCTTGACATTTACATCAAAATTAATGTAGACTTTTTAATTAATAAGTTTGTGCTCATTTTCTTGCATATCATTAAGAAATGGCATTGCCTTCTTTTCAGCTTAAACTTCCTGTGTTCTTAATTTGTCACTTTTTCGTTATAGTACAGTATTCCTTTAGAAAAGAAGCTTCAAGGGAATGCCTAATTCAAAAGCCGGAAGGAGATAATCCGGCCTAAATTATTCAAAGTGAGGTTCTAATTCCTTCTATCGCAGACATTTGGTTATTCAAGAATTCGCCATCGGTATTTATTCTAATTATCACATTATAAGGAATTGTTTCTGAATTTTTGTTTAAATTCAACCGTAAAAAATAGTAATAAAAATAGTTATTGGGGGTACAGCACTTCTATATATGTGTATAATAAAACTATCAAATGCAGGAGTATCTGCCCAATTAGTGGATCATTTAATTATTTTCAATTGCTTTGCCACTTCGGAAGGTTGGAAATACTTGTGAAATATGATCTAATTATTGAATGATAATGGTATCCTCCCATTAATTAGATTCCACATGTGTCAGAAATACTGAAAGTTGAAAAGCTTTTGACAACATATCATTTTAATTTATATCGTCCTTTAATATGTAGAAATAATAGCAGAGATTGAATTAATTAATCGTACGTCATATGCATCAGAGTAAGCTTCTGTGTTTGATAAATTGAGTGGAATAATACTTTTTATTCGATGATTAATTTTTGATTAAAAGTTTTAAATACGATTCATTGAATAATTAAATAAAAAAATGGTTTCATCTATTGTTTATTTATTTATTTATTTATTTTTCCTTGATAAAATGTGAATATTTTTGTGGTCACTTTGTCAATTTTAGGAATTTTTTTTATCCTTTAATTAAATTCAAGTGTATTCGCGTACCACTTTGTCTGACTCTTATGGACGTGCACGTAGATTAATTGTTCACTTAATTATCTAAATTCTTGCACGGTTACCCATCATTTACGCCTAATTAAAATCGTTCAACTATTAATCGTTACAAAAGAAAAGAATTTAACGAGAAAGGAGATAAATAAGTGGACTCACCTCATCGTAAATAAAATTATCGATTTCCTCCAATGGTCTGCCATAAAGGTTCGAGGGGAAGGGTTCAAACTTATTGGGCAGCACCCCACCGTCCTCGACAGAGGTCTTGCGCTTCGGCTGAAAGCCATAGTCTCGAACTAGTTGCACGTGTCTGTTCTCCAATCTGTCAAGGCTGGATTTGGTGAACGGCTTGACTTGCTGCTTGCCCTTGCCCGGGGGTTGCTTGGAGTCCGGCGTCTTTACCTCGTATCCGGGCCTTAGTCGTCTCCTCACCTGGAGCGCGTCGAGATCGTCGGCGAGCTCGTCGTCCGCCCCATCGCCATCGCCGTCTCCGTCTCCGTCACCGTCGCCAGCACCGCAGGGTTCGCCGGGTGGCTGCTGCTGCTGCAGAGGTGTCCCGACTCCGTCGACCTGGATCTCGGCGCTGCCCGAATCGCCGGTTCCAGAGTCAGCAGACAGTCCTGCGGTATTAGCCAACGGCGGCCGAAGCCTAGCCCCGTTACCGTTCTGGCCTCTGGCGGTGGCTCTGGATCTGCTGGTACCAGGGTCATCGCTAGGACTCGCGTCCTCCGGAGCTTCCGCCTCGATTTCCTCGGCGACAATCTCGTCCTCGTCCCGACTCCTCGACGAGCTCGCGGTTCGCCTACACTTGGCGAAGAGGACTGATCCTGCATCCTCGTCGTCGCTGTAGGCTTCTGCGGCTGCTGCTTTCGTAGACTTTCCAGGTTGGACTTCCTCGGAAGGAGCTTCGGGAACCTTGACGGAGACGGCGACGGTTTGGCTGGCAAGATCCTCGACGAAGACACTGTCACTGTCGCTTTGGCGGGATGTACTACTGGTAGGTTCTGGCACTGGTCTGGCGGGCACCGGGGGCAGAGGTCTACTGGGTACTGCTGGAGCCGTACGACGTCCCCGAGGTTGTCTCACCTGGGGTGTTCTCGGAGGAACTGGGGGCGGTACTCCCGGCGAGTCCTGCGAGAGATTCTGCAGGCTACCAGTGAGGCGATCTCGTTGATCCAGGTTGCCGGGGACACCCGCCAACTGGTGCTGCTGACCCTGCTGGACACCAGCGACCTGGGGACGGTCCCCGAACCCGTTGTCCGAGCTGCCGCTACTCCGGGCGGGACTGCGGGGATCTCTCTGTCCCTCGGGCCCAGCGGCTCTCCGCGATGTCATTGGTCAGGTGCCCACGCCTGCTTCGACTGCTGCTGCTGCTGCTTCGGCTTCTGGTCTTGCTGATGGTCCTCTTGGCGTAGCTGCTGCCTCATCATAGCTCGGCCTTTCCTGTTGCCTGTCTTCCACCTCTCCAATCTTTTGATCTTCACGTGGCAGCTGGTTCATTGAATTCAGTACCAGCTGCTGGTGCACCTAACCAAGATGCTGCGCTCGAATTCTTCAGGTTTCTATCAAGTCGTTGATTCTTTAGGCAAAGATTGATCATTGCACCCGAGATCTTTTTATTCTTTGCCCGTTTCTCTCCTTGGTTGCATTGAATTTTCAGAAATTTTCTTTGCTACCCTTTCAATTAATATTCTTGTTCCTGTTGCGGGATCATTATTGAAGTTTCAAAGCTTTATTATCTACGGAATAAAGGCGTACGTGAATTTCCTCTTTAATGTTCCTCTCGTTGCGACGTGCGCGCTCTCTCTAACGCTGACATGTTTGATAACAGCTAGCAGTAAGAAAGAGAGAGACAGAGAGAGAGTGAGAAAGGGAGAAAAGAAGAGAAACAGTGTTTAAGTGTCTCATAAAAGTCAAAAACTCGCTACTACAGCGACTACTTGTTAACAATGTACATATACCTATGCGTAAAGTATCACGTTTATTTTTTCTTTTCTTTTTCCTTATTATCGAAAAATCTTTGAAAGCTACGAAGTCACAGTCATCGGATGAGCATGGCCTTGTTTTTCCATTATTAAACAATTCTTCCTTAATAATTATTACGTAACTAACATGCGTCAGACTCGCCAGGCCCGCGTTTATCTAATAAATAAAATCTATCCTTATACGAATGTTCGGGCTTGGGCGCCACTCATGTGCCCTTCGGAATCTTGCCAGTCTTGGTCTTGTGGGCGCTCGGTCCTCGTCTAGCTGATGATGACCGACTCTTCGCTCTCGTTGTCCACCGCCTCATGTCGTATCGGGCGCTAATTCGGTTGGGAAGATTGGCTGGCTGCTGCTGCTGCTGCTGCTGCTGCGGCTGTTGCCCCCCGCGATCATCTAGCACCCGCCAAAAAGGCCGAGTCGCCAGGAGCGCTCGGCGAGCCCGGAGCGTGACCCAAGGGCCACCGGGCTACGATGCACATATCACAAATCAGCTTCTACTCTTGCTTTACTGGGCTTTTGACTCGGACGGCGCCTCGGCTATTCTATTTACTACACGCGCGCACTAATCGACGACGTAGCTTACAGCACCTCTTGTATTAATCTTGCTTGCGTAATTCTCTTGTGCCTCGGAGCTTGGGGATATATATTCACGTCAAATGGTCCACACTCGCGAACAAACGGTCTCTTCTTCCTTTCGGTGGGCCACCCTGCAAGAAAATCACAAGTAGTCGTCGCCTTAGAGTATACCGATGTACACGTGTTACGAGTACCGTGGGAGGACGGGGCTGAAAGTTTATGTAAGGAGAGGATAAGAGAAAGAGCGGAGGGAAGTCTATTTCTTTCGCGGCAGGAACTTGCGGTCGTTGCAACCCGACGATAAATCAAGCCCCGCTGCACCGAATCTCCTCCTCGACGAAATCCTCGAGAATTCGCTCGCCTCTTTCTCGGTCTGTCTACCTCCGCGAAAAGCTGGGGAAGGAAGTTTCACGGCTATCCGAGGCTTTGCGTACGGCGCGAGGAACAGATCTGCCGCGGCGGGCAGAGGCGCCAGGCGCCTGTCAGCGCGGATCTCCTTGCACGCTTATTTGCCCGATGTTAATTCGGTGCAGTAATCCCCACGACCGTCGGCGATCCCCTTTCACCGTTGACGTCTCGCGTATACGATAAAAGGATTTTATTTGCTTGCTGATTGGCATCGCGGTCCCTTCGATTCAATTACTTATACGCGGCGAATTTACCTTTTGATTGGAAAAGGGCTCGTGCTTTCGCTTCGAAATTATTAGGAAAAAGCGGAAGCTGGCTTAGAGTTTCTTCCGAAATCTCTAAAAGATATGTAATAAATCAATGAAATAGACAAGGAGCAGAGCAAGGTATATCAGACGGAGTAGAGGTAGCAGAAAGCTCGAAACCTGTAGGAATCGATCGTCCGGCTCGTTTTCTTTTTTGCACTTCTGCTCAGGCGGAATTCGCGTATATTCCAAGGAAAACACTGGTCGGGAGAAGGAGAGGGGTGTAAAGCGCCGCGGAACGATGGGGTTACGCGGAAAATGCACTGCGCGAGAGGGCAACCCGGGGAAAGAGAGACAGACGGAGGTCCTTTCTCCCGTGGCAAGCGAGGCTCGCGGCCAGCACCGGATCCGTACCGCGGCAAGCTCCTTGAAAACTTTCGCGAAAACCCGGCTGCGAATTGATCGGAGGGATCGCGGGAAAGAGGAATGAAAGAAATGACCTGTTACGAGAAATTAGCATCGGGTGCAACGTTCTCGTAAACGTGGGAGCTCGCTCGGGGGTGGCCGTAGGAGGAGGTGGAGGAGGAGGGAAGGGGGGTGTGCAACGAAAGGAGAGGAAGGAGGGAGTCGCGAGCGAGGAGAGCTTCTCGCTCCCTCGCGGCTCCGGTGCGCGCTTACGAAAATCACGGTCGTCTCTCGCGGAGAGCTCTGGCGGCACTGTCCGAGAGGACGGAGAGCCGCCTCTTCCTAGGGGGTGTGCGGAAGCGCGCGCGCGAGAGAGACGGGCACAGCTCCACGGTGGTAGGGTGGTAGAGAGAGAGAGAGAGGCAGCTTACGAGCTTGCGCACCCGCGCGTATCGAACCACCACCGTCGCCTGCCTGCCAGTTTGCCTGCCCTCTCGCTCCCTGCTGCCGCCGCGGCTCGCGAGCGCGAGGGAAAGAGAGAGAGAGAGAGAGAGGAGGCGCAGAAGCGCCGCCGCCGCCAAACACGCGAGAGCCCACCTGCGCAGCGAGGAAAACATTGCCGCCGCTCCTGCTGGAGCTCGCGCTTCCCGCCCCCGCTCTTCTTCCCTGCCGCCGCAAACGCCGGATTTCGTAGCTCTCGCCTCGTCTCTCTTTCTCTGCGCGGCGGAGGCGCGATCAAAAACCGTCGGAGAGCGCTGCAAGGGAGAGAAGGGGGAGTGGAGCTGCAGCGCGGCCGGAAATTCGTCGATCTGCTTGGGGGTTACGGGGGTGCTCTACTGCGCTACTGTCGTCGCTGCTGCCGCCGCCGCTGCTCTGCTGATGTTGCTGCTTCCTCTCTGCATGGCGAAACGCCGCAGGAATTTAAAGCAGGAACGCTTTTCCGGAGGGTCACCCTTTTCAATTTGAAAAATGTAGGTATCGTTTTTCGTTCGAGTGCGAAAGCTGGATAGGGGCGGTCGATATTTTCAAGTTTTCAAATTGGAAAATTGAAATGTGATAGAGGTCGTGTTTGGTAACTTTGCCTAAGACGGCTTTTGCTCAGTTCTGAACTTTAGGTGTTTATGCAAACACGTAGTTTAATACTTTGCTAGACCAATTTGATAATTCAATCTATAATAATTTAGTTGCGTTTAGTTTCGGTATTGTGATCAATTCATATTTGGAAAACCTCTTGTATAAATAGAGGCATAAACTAAAAGGATTTTATTATATTTTTCATTTTAGAGAAGAATTCAAAATATTCTTTGTCGAATTTTTAAAGAATTTAATTCCGTCTAAGACTTTTTAAAAACGTGACGTCAAATATTAAACCTTTTCTTTTTTTTAAACACCAAAAGCAGTTTTAGTCGCTTAACGCCATTTTTATTTATATTTTTAAGTCCCCCTGCTGGATCTCGTAAGAAAATTCTCAAATATTCGTCAAAAAAATTCCATATTTTCATTCCGCTTTCTACATTTTTCATTCTCGCTTTTACGGAATATTTAAAAATGAAAGAAAAAGATTCTTAATATTTTAAAACGATTATTTCCCCACTTGTTCAAATAAATTCTAAAAGCCTTCAAATTCACCTACGTTTACACAGCTCTTGATTTCAATTTACAACCCGTTAATTCTGTCACTCGCCCGAGTTGACATACTTAATTTCTGAAAAAATGCTTACGACGCGCGAGCAAGTAGGGAGCATATTTATGACGAACTTTCCCCCCCCCTTCTAAAATTTCTCAAAAACATTAGAGCGCTCCCAGGAAATGTTTCCGGCGCGTATAGTTTTTGACACGCGATGAAAACGCGGGAGGGGCGCAGCCCACTTCCTCCGGCGAGGAAATTAAAAGTTCAGCAGCTCGCGAGGGGCAGAATATGGGCGGATCGACGACGAATATCCTCGGCGCTTAATGTAACCTAAACAAACGGCGGCGAAAGCTCGCCGAATTGCTCGCGAGGTCAGAGGTTACGTCAGCCTCGAATTATTTATCAGTTTTTTCAAGCTTTTTGCGAAGCGAGTTAAGTTTGACTGCGCAAACCCTCGATTCGCTGGATATATTCGCTTAGAAGGAGTCGGGAATTGTTTCATTACAAATTGGATTGAACTCTGCGGCGATTGCGCTTGGTCATGTTTTCTTCTTAAGTACGATGCTCTTGTTTCTTCTGTGGGAAATCTTATCTGATTGTTTTTTTATTTTTTTTTTATTATTTTTTTTTTTTTTGAAGAACTAGATTGATGAAGGAAAATGCCACAAAGACATGATTAATGTAATTGTAAAATAAAGTAGAATTTAATCACGTTTTTGGAGATAATTAATTATTCAAAATAATGAAGTTATTTATCTTTATATTTGACAAGTGATTCATTTGTCTATAGAATACAAACATCAATTTAATTATTTTCGTGGGCATTTGTGATATATATATATATACACTTGATATTCACATTTAATTAATGTTTAATAATTAATTGCAGAAGTAAAACATAATAAAAAATTTTATTATACATTTTGTATTATAATTACATCTCTTTCAATTAAATTAATATAAATTAATTAATTAATTTATAATTAAAGATAATTATCTTTAATTATAATTACAGAATTTCAAATTTAATAATGCTTTAGCAAAATGAGGAATTGCCAACAGTTCATTGAATAAACAAACGATTTGGGGATTATGATTAATTGATGCCGGAGGCCGAGATTTACAAGGTTTGTGACTAGTGACTAAGTACAAGTAGAGCAGGTGTAATGCAAGACCGCGCAGCCGTTACCCAGAAGCGAATTACTAAAACGTTACGTATAGCCTCATCCGTCGCGCCGTTCGTCACCTCGCTAAGCTGTTTTCAATGTATCTCATTACGCAAATACTCGGGCTTCAATAGAAGCTTAGAGAGAGAGGCATCTATTTTCAAAGTTTCTAATTGAGAGCTCGCGAGTAAACGGAAGCTTTTTTTTCCCTCCGAGCAGAAGTGACCGGATTCTTTTTGAGCCTGGTGAGAATTTACATCTATGTTTTCATAAAAGTGTTTATCCTGTATTACACGTGGCTTGCTTTTCACAGATTGTTGCACGCTAAATGGCCCCAATAAACATCCGTATAAGCCGCATTTATTTCAAAGGATTTTCCTCGTGCCGTTTGAAATAAGAGGCTTTCCAAGTGTTAGCGCGATTCCATAAAGCAAACATAAATGCAATATTGATAAATTCAAAATTACTTTAGCGCCACTAACAAATTCTATGAGCCACTTCTCCTCAATGGAAAAGCTTACGCAGTTATTGAAATAGAATTTTAAAGCATTTCGTTTCGCGTAAGAACCTTTGCCGCGCGCTTTCGACTTGAATTTTAAAGAATTTATTACGTTACGATGATCAAAATTCGAGAGTTGAAAGACATCCGCACACTTTGCCATTTATTACAGCTGATAAAATCAATTTCTACGTGTCACGCGCACAAAATTCCTCCATTGAATTCCCAAGGAATTAAGCCAATTTTTTCCCCCTGCCTGGTAAAAGCCGATATCATCGTTTGACGCGAGCATAATAAAATCCAAACACCAAAATTCAATGAGATCAAACGCAGAGAAATTAATCAGGCGGAATTCCTCGAGCGAACGCCTGCATGCAGCGACCCTCCGATCGACGAAGCTCTCCCCACGCGTACGGTCCAGAAAAAAGCCCTTGATTTATCGTGGCGCCCCTCCGGAGTCGGCGACAAACCGTACACTGATCTCTTTGGACCGCAACAAATGCCGGAGCGTCAAGACGCGACCCTTACGTGCAATAAGGCCTCTCTCTCTCTCGAGGAGAAGGAGGAGGGATCGATTCGCCAACTGTTGAACGAGATAAACGCTCCCTTATAAGACGCCGCTTGCTTGCATAACACGGCCGGGGAGAGCCTCTCTCGATTGTGCGCCCCGCAGGTTCTCGAGATGAGCAGCGCGACGCGCCTCCGCACACAACGACCGCCGCGCTCTTCAGCCCTTCCGCCTCCTTCGTTGTCGTCTCCTTCTTCTTTTTGTTGCGGTAAGCCGGTGGCCCGACGAGAAGACTTCATTGTTGGGGGACAAGGAAGGTAGAGAGAGAGAGAGAGAGAGAGCTAATGTAGCGGATGGTATTTGAGGGAGGCTAAGGCGGTGGCTGCTGAAGAATGCCGGGATTATCAAGGGGTTGATTCAAGGAGCTGCTCGGATTTTTGGAGTCGCTTGCCTGTGTAAATTTTTAATTAAGGAAAGGAGGAACGGCGGCTGTGGAAGTTGATGAGCTCTTTGCGGATCGTTGCGAGTATCGTGGCGGGATATTGCTTTTGTAATGAATTCACAGCTTTATTGAATATCAAATCAATTATTCAATACAGTATATGTTAGATGAACAATTGGGTGATAATTTTCTTGATAAGTCGTTGAAGCATATGACATTTCTAAAATATTTAAAGAATTTTCTAAAAGTATAAATTGCTGCATAATTTATTTCCACTTTTGATTTTGCAAACATTAGAATTATTTCAATCGTTCAAATGTAAAAATCGCTTATTGTTTTCAGCCTAGCCGCGAAAGATAAAAGGTGCAGAGACATCATTTTTGTACGTTCGTACAATGTAATAAAGATACCAGTGAAATTGCGCCAGTAAAATATTTAATGCCCGCAAAATACAAGTTTACGCAGATGCCGTTGATATTATTTTTTATTGACGCTCTTCCACCATTAGAATGAATGAGCGACGAAAGAGCTACACCCTGACTTGTGATAAATTTGAAAGCATTCGACTGAAATATACTTTATACTCCGCGCTATAAAAAGGATGCAGTTTTTCTAGGTTAATAATTTCTGTTTCGTCGCGTTGAACAAGTTTACGTTCCCTTTTTATGAATTACAGATTCGAAATCGTAAATTAAATTTTTACTTACTTCTGGCTATATTTTGAAAAAAAAAAATAGTACTTTTTAGTATCTCTTTTAAATACATATTTTTTGGAAAAACAATAACTTTAGACGATCTCTATATACCATAAAGCACTTTTATTCCGTTTGATTAATATTTCGCGGGATAATCAGGAAATTCAAATCGCGACTGATTTCACATTTAAAATCTAATCTTTCGGGAAGTACAAAGTTTCGAGGCGCATATAAATTGCGAAAAGCATCCAATCTATCAGGCTGAGATCAAGCGACTAAAATCTATCGGCGATCCGACGCAGCGGACCTCGAGGCTATTTCGGCGATGATCTCGGTTCAAGCGATCTTTTTGATACTTTTACTCCTTGCTCCACTGAGCGACCATCGAAAAAGGAAACCTCTATTATCATCATCCTCCTTCGCGCCGGGTTTTAATATCGAAAGTCCCCCTATAATCTCTCGGGGGGAGGAAAAAAAAAAGAAGCGAGCGAGAGGCAGTGGCCTGCGTCTCGACTCCCGGCGACTTTCTTTAACGATTCTCTCCGGTTTTGCGCGCAGCACAAAGAGTAACGAAGACTTTAGCCCGAGAAAGATAAAGAGGGGAGCGAGAGAGAAAGAGAGAGAGAAGGAATCTCAACCGAGGTGAGACTATAGAATCACTTCTGCCGCGCGTCGACGTTCCTTCCGACGTCCCATTAACCCAGTATTTTTCTACTCCACTGTCGGCGTCCCTTCTTTTCCTCCCCTCACTCTCTCTTTCTCCGCACATATGTTTGCGTAAAATAGTTCATTAAGACGCGGGAGGGAGGATGCGCGAACAAGGCCGGAATCGCGCGCCGCGGAGATTTCAGTTAAAACAAAGGCGAAGGGAATTCTCCTCCCCCTCTTTTCGCCTGTCTCGCGCTTCTTGCGGACTGAAAATTACCATCGTCTCCTCGTCGCTCGCAGGTCGCGCGCTGAATGCCCAATGCGCCCTGGCCAATTCCACCTAATTTAACCCGGGCCGCGCACCTGCAATTGGATCTCTTCCTTCTTTTTCCTCCCCGCCTCGCGCCGCTTCTCTTTTATGCACGGCACCGTGGCGTGAAAAAATTCCGTGACTAATGGCCCGCGTTATACGCGGCGGCTCGTGTGTGCTGAACGTTATACCGCCTCCTATTCTCTCTATTTTCTTGCCGGCCGCGATGTGAAAAGGCTTTTCGGAATTCTCGGGGATCATTTTTTGCCGGCGCGCCGCGAAAAAAAATGCCCGCCGCCCGCTGATTTATTCGGCAAATTTTCATGGGCTTTGTATTACTGTTATGGCCTTTGGATTATTAATATTGTTTTATGTTCCCGCTCGTTCCGTATATAAGCTTTTGTCTTTCCTGCTTGCCGGTGCTGTTTGCTTTTCGGTTTTTCCCCGTTAAATGTATTGCTTCGATATATTTAGCTTTACGTTTGAATTTTTATTTAGAAAATAAAAATTAAGAACAATCGAAGATTACAAATCTTTATTCGCAAGGCGGTTTTATTAAATTTATGCTTAACACTCTACTCTCGGGTCATTTACTCTCGACGCCATCCCTAATTTTCTTGCAACCTCGGATACGCACGATCAACGCAAGGCTCACGTAATTAAAAGCCGGCACTTGAAAATTCTGGCCTCCCCCGCACATTACCGCACATTATTTCCCCCCTCGGGAATGAATCTTAGCCACGCGAGCTACTTCCCGCGAAGTGGAAACGGAACAAAAAAAAAAAAAAAAAGAAAAAAAATGAAATTCCACCGGCGAAGAATAATTAATAACGGAGACAAAGAATTCGGTCCCGGGAAACACAGGGAATTGGGTCGAGCAATTAGGGCCCTCTTGAGTCGGGAAATCGTGAGACACACACAGGGTCGGTTTACGAGCGCGCGGATTTTATCAGCGCCGGAGAGACGTGTTTGATTAAGAGGGCGCGAGGAAAGGGATCGCGGATGCACGCGACGCGTCTCTCGTCATACGAGCTCTGGAAGTGCGCGCCGCCCGAGCTGTGCGTCTGGCTTTAATGGCCGCTTTTAATCAAGCTTGTTTTCTTTTAGTTCGCGCCGCCGGCTTCCGCGCTTTCCTTTGGTGGATGCGGGTTATCTTCGCGGATACGCGTCGCCTTACCCTCTGCACCTTTTTCATCTCTCGAGCTGTCCCCACTCTTCTTTTTATCCGATTCTTGCTTCATTATTATACTGTTTTTTTTCTTGCTTGCTTGTACGTCTACTTGTTTGTCCCGCGGTGGTTTGGACAAGAGAAAATTCAAAATATTTTCCTCCACTTTCTTGAAGGTGAGAGATGATGCTGCTGCATTTTATCGAAGTGTTCCATTTTTTTTATAAAAATTGTGAAACGCAGCTTACGGGATTGTATTTTTCCTCCTCGAAAATTTCAGGAATTTCCATTTAACAAGGTTCAAAATTTATTTCGAAAAAAGTGACAAAAATGCAGATTTTAATGAATATTAATGATAATCATTTTCCCTGCGCATTGATAATTGCATATGTAAATGAAAATCTATTTCAAATGATATATGTAAATCTATTTAAATTAGCATGAAGCGATTAATTACTCATCTTTGTATATTAAATCGTGCACCTGTATTGTTACAAATCGATTGTACTCATACAGGTAATCGTTAAAGGACAATTCATCATACTTTGATAAGATTAAGTACAGCTAATCAATCAAAAAAAAACTTATGGATTACTACTATTCAAATATGTAACTATTTTTCTGACATGCTAACACAATCTTGATATTAAACAATCAGATGTCTAGCCATAAGTAAACGCTAGAAAAAATTATTGCTGTTTTCACGTTCTAAAACAGCAATCACAAGAGCCATTCCTTTATCCACTTTCTTCAATGATCGTCTTTGAAATATAAGTTTTTCGAGGAGTCCTTTACTATGAAACAGAAAACCTATCGCAGACCAGGAAAAATCAATACCAACAAAAACTTTCGCTTCTTCTCTTCGCTGTTTCTCCTCCCCCGAAAATAAAAAAAATTTAATTTTACTTCCGTACGTAATATTATTATTTCCGGGGTTTCCCCGACTTTTCATTTCTTCCGTTTTATTTTAGCCTTTTTTTAACCTAAGCCTGTCCTCCTCGCCACTTCCCTCTCCTCATCCCTCGTGTTTTTTCGGTCTAATTTCACTTTTCCCCTCGCGCGTTCTCCTGGCCTCCTCCCTCACCTTTCATTTTTCTTCGCCTCGTTGTCGGGCTCGCGGCTTATCCGTCTTCCGTCCGTTATTTTATTATTCCACGCGACGCGTTATTATTTTCGACAAGGACTTGGAATGAATTAGGAAAGTAGCCGTGAGCGCGAGGCGATGGATTGTAAAAGGCAGGACTGTAGCGCGATTTATGACGCTTTCTCTCTCCTTATTTCTTTTCGCCTCCCCCTTCGCCACGCGAACTCACGGAATGTTACAGTTTAAGATCGCCGAGTTGAAAAAAAAAACCCTCGTAAAATGCGTGTTTTATCTTGATATCTTCATGATAACTCTGACGTTTTCATTATTCGCCGTTAATTTGTCTGTTTTTTTCTTTTTCTGTCTTTAAGTGGGCGCGCAATCATTTGCTGATGTGTGGTCTTACAGCAATTTTGATTACGAAAACTAAATGTTATTTTAAAATAGAACGTATGAGTTCGTATTACATTATTATTTTACTTATTTTTTCTTTTACATCTTATACATATTAAAAAAAATATAACATTTTTCTGACCTACATTCTTTAAGAAATCAATGTAAGCTCACGAAAAATACGAAAATTCAAAAATTCATCACGCGCGAAGCTACCGAGATGGCTAAGTTACCGAGGTTAAGTAGATGAGGACTGAATTTGGCGAGACAACATTTCCGTTTATGAGTACCGTCCATATTTTCATAGCAACTTTGCCCGCTATTGTTTTCTCTCTTATTCCAGAAAAACAGCCAAAAAACGTCAACAATTCCGCGATCCGTACGAGATTAAAAAACATTTTTTCGCGGCAGGCAAATAACGACGGAAACGCGCGTCGCCTCGTACAAATGAATTTACGCCCTTATTATCCAAAGCCCCGTTCCCAAGCAGCGCTTAAAACGAGACCTCTTTCATTCGTCTTGGCGCCGGCATCGATCCGTCAGAACTAAATTGCCTCCAGGTTTCGGGATCCCGAAAACTCGGTTGCATCTCTCCTCCGGGCGGGGCGGGGGGGCGCACAAAGAGCAACGCGCGCGCGGCTTTCGGCCTCATTAACGCGAGAGTTAACGCCGCGCGAACAGAGCCGAAACGCGAATCCTCGCGGGGGGGATGAAAGGCGCCTGACGTTTAAACGCGCCGGACGGACGCGCTCGCCCTTTATATATGTGGTTACGCGGGCTCGCGCAATTACGCACGGACGCGCGCGCGAGTCTCCCGTCTGGATGTTGCTCGGCGTCGGAATTGGATTTTCGCGCGGATTTCTGGAGATTCCGAGGAGCGGACTTTGTTTCGCCCGGAGAAGTGCACGGATTTATTGAGAAGGAATTAAGTGGCGAGCTCGACGAAAATAAGTCGGAGAACGATCGAGTTGAAAATTAACTGGAAAGCTATATAAGCTATATAAATCAATAATTTAATTTAAGCATTTATTTGAACGTAAATTGGAGAATAAAGTGGGAAAGGTTTCTAGAACACTATAATAAAATGCATGGCTTTATTTCTCGAGTTCATGGAGGCAAGAAATTCACGTGAAATGTTGGAATTCTTATTCCTACAAATGATTAAATTACGCATATTAGTCTTTCCACGCGCGGCTCATTCTACTTAATGCGGCCACTATACCCACGTCGCTCTCAAATACAATCTCGTTTTCCTCAATCTAGTTGAAAATAAAGAGCTTTATAATCGGGAACTTAATATTTTCTCAATTTAATAGTTAATGAATGATGAGTCTATGATAAATACAGAAAATTTATTTGCGAAACAAATCTATAAGAATCTTTTTTCATTCAGTTCAACCAACCGTAAAGTACACGTTTTCTTTATGTTTATCTCAAATGAAAAAAAATAAACATCCTATTGACGCTTGAAAAATCAGCAGCAAACGCGAGTTTAGACAGCGGAAGTCACTTGTCACATCCTGCGAAAGCGATTCGCGGTCGAGCGTAAACAGAGGCGCGCATAATGTGCTCTGCGGCTATGTGACGGTTGTTGGTTTTCCTTCCTCCGAAACCCCTCAAGGAGATGTTGAGATGAGCGCCATTTCGGTCGCCGCGACCGCTGCCGCCGCTCCCTTCACTTGTTGATAATTCAAGCCGAGAGAAGCGTGGTGGTGCCTGCTTCGGATGTTATCAAAGTGAGCTCGACCCTCCTCGAACAGAGACGATTGTGATTCCCCAACTTCGGAGCTGGCGAATTAATTATTCCAAGTATTTTAATGCGCTGCAATTGGCGCTTGTTTCGTTATTAGCTCATTTTCTCGCGGATGTACATTGGCAGGTAGTTTCTGGAAAATGTTGGCCCGACGAATTGGACACAGTCTATATATATCTATTTTCGAAACTGCACCTAGCACTACGGTTAATTGGATTTTAAACTGTTAATTTAGTGTTTAGAAGTTAGTTTTATCTAATTTTTTACAGCCATTTCGAATTCTCCGAATTTTGAACACTGAATTTTGAACAAGAATTGAAGAACTAGAATACACGCTGTAAAGATAAAAACTCCGCGACGCCGACTAAAATCAATTACCCTGCAAAAAAAAAAAAAAAATATGAAAATTGCATCATCGAATAAATCTGCAAGTAGGTTAATCCCATTCGACATTGAAATCAAACGCCCGCCGTCCGTCAGCGTGGCAGTGGCAAGTCTGGTCAATCGCCCAGGAAAATTACGTCGCCCCGGAAACTTTGGCAATTAACTTTCAGGCACAGATACAGTCGACAGCACCTTCCGGCCTCGCTGGCAGGACCCCAAGAAATTAGCGCAGCACGGCGATTCTCAACAGGTGAAAAAAGGAGCAACAGCCCGCGGGCCGCCTAATGCAATCGCGAAAAGTAAATAGCGATATTCGGAGCCACGACGTCGTCGGCGGCGGCGGCGGCGGCGGCAGCGGCAGCGGCGCCGGTCCACCTGCGGGAGTTGTAGTGCGCGCACACCGCACTGCGGCAGTCCATCCGTCTCTCTCCCTCTCTCGCTCTCTCTCGCGAGTAGGCCGGGCCGCGCTCGCCTCGGCTACTTTACCTGATGCAAATGCATAAATAACCTTCTCGCTCTCTTGGGGGAAGGGGATTTCCAGCTTGTGTGCGCGCCCGTTTCCAAGCGTTTCAGCTGGTGCCTCGATTCGCTGCTTCGTGAAAAGAGCGGCTCCGAGCGAGCCTAAAAATTCAGGCGTTTCGTCGGGCTGATCAATCATTCTTTTATGCCCGTGGATTCTGCTTAACGTTTTATTGTCTTTTGTTCTGGATCTTCTGGATAGAAACAATTGTGGTTTATTTTTATTACCCGCCTGCTTTCAATATTAGATTTTAATCAAATTAGTTTCTGGAAAAGTGAAAATACTATTTTACTATATCCTGATTAAAATAATAAAGTAAGATGAGCGTCTGCTTTACTTTCTTCTGAAATGCACGGAAAATTCAGTCAACAAAACGACTTTCAACAGGTTTACAATTTTTCAGCGGAAATTCAATTCATAGAAATTTCAACCTCCCCTGTCGAACTATCCGTAAACGCTAAAATTTTTCAATAAAGTATTAAAGAAACTTTTAAAAGAGAACTTATTCAGAAAACTTTTTCCGTTTCGCAAGTAAAACAAAAAAACAAAAAAAAAAAAAAGAAGACCTGTAAGACTTCGTTCGAATTCGCTCTTTTCGTCGCCGAGGCATCGACGGATTTTTATTTTCCAGAACAGCCACGCTCTCACTCGAGCGGCACCCAAGTTTTCCCGAAAATATATATATATATATATATATCCCTTCCGCCCCATCAGGCAAAACCAAACAGTCGGCCATGTATGCGTTTACGTCGGCTCTTACGTAGACGGGGAGGGCGCATTTGCGTCCGCGCTCGTATAACGTGCAGCCGCGTTTGCGCATGTGCGCGTACGTCCGTATACGAAAGTGCAATATTTCCTCGTTGACCTTAAAAAAAAAGTTAGAGAGTAAGTGCGCTGCCGAGCCGGGGGAGGGGGGGGGGAGCCGGGAAACTTTGCAGTTATTAGTCACGTGTCTGTCTTCCGCCCTCGCGTCCATCTCGCTCCGACGTTCTATTCTTCGTGGCTGCTTGCTCGCACAGCCGGCTGCTGCTGCTGCTGCCGTGTACGCTTCCCACGCTTCCGCGATGCTCCGGCGTACCTGGGCAGCCTTGGCGCGGAAAAATCTCGTTTGACAGCCGCTTCTTTTCGCCTTTGAAAAAAATTTTCGCGCCTCCTGTGCCCGGGTGTCCGGGGCGCAATGTGTCGCTCGAGTGGAACGGTTATCGAAATTCCGTTGACCCCGTTCTCCGCGTCTGCGGTTTTAACCGAACTTGGCTGAGAGACGGAAGGTCGCGGGCATAAATTTTCTTTGGCACCTGGCTCCGTCTCCCGTCTTTTTTTTTTCCTTCTTTATTTGTTTCGGATTTCTTTCTTTTTCGATTCGCGAGATTTGCTAAGGGCGTTGGAGCCTGTAGTCGATGAAAGCCTGTTGAAATTTTCGAGAGAATTATAGGGTGGAGACTTTTTTCAAGGGCTCTATTTGCTTCGATTTTGCGTGTACTGTTCTTCTGGAAAATTTATGAGAAGTTACGAGCTTTTGTTTTTTTGCTCTTGTCGGGGAGGGTTCCGTTTTAATCAGTGCTTGCTTTAATATAGCAGGAAAAATGCATGGGTGCATTTGGATGATGAGTAGGTTTTAATTTAAACTTTGAAGTATGAAATATACAATTTTTAGAATCGTTTAAGAAGAATTATCTTGTTGAAAGTAAAAAATGAAGTGTTAGTATTGATTGCTGGTTTGTAATATGATATAAACGAAACTGAAAAAAGTTTAAGTTATCATTAAAATTTTTCGTAAAATTAAAAAATAGTCTTTAAAAGCATTTAAAAATGTTTAAACTTCGATTTTCCTTTAATAAAATAAGCTTTAACGCGTAAAATAACCTTTAATATAAACATCATAATTATAATACGTACTCATTTTAGTATTAAAAAGCCAGTTTAAAACCGAACAATACAGGTCAGCTAGAAGCAATTTCACTTTCAATTAATAAACTGCAAAGCTTAATTCCGCGCGATAATTCAGCCAGGACTTTCACGATCAATCAATCCTCGCGACGCAATCGAAAATCCCCTATATAAGCATAGATTGACCTCAGAAAGCATTATATTCCAACGTATCCGCTCGCTCACTGCCGTCACTTTCACGAGCGCGGCGCCGCGGCGCCACGGCCCGCCGGTAACGAGCAATTTAAATGCGCGGAAAAAAAGACCGGCGGAAAGAAGAATTTCACCTCGTGCAAAAAAGCATATCCCGCGAGCTTTAATCCAGCTCGAATTATGTCGCGCGCACACTTTCGCCCGCCGCGCGGATCGTTCCCCGAATTCTAGCGAGAAGGTCGAAGGGAAAAAGCACGCCGCGACGAAAGAGCTACTGCACGCGAACTGCGGTTTTAGAAAATTCTTTCTTTCGCGGCTTTTAAATGCAATTTTACGTTTTTAGTCGAATTGAGGAATGTTACGATTAACCTGAGGAATGAAACGATTGTGGAGGCAATTGCTTGACTCCTTGAAAAGTATGTTGAAAGTATGTAAGAAAACTGGCGAATTAAACTAAATATAATTTTCAACGAGAAAATAAAGGCCTTTGTTATTCATTGATTTTATTCCTCTCCGCGAATGATAATTCAATCCCGCGGAGAAAACGAATTTCAGATTTTCCCTTGTTCCATTCCGTCGCGAAACGTCCTGGAAGTGGAATTTTTTCCTGAGGCAGCACGAAGCGAGGCTCGCGGCGGCGCGTATTTTAGAAAACAATGCACTCCTCTCTCTCTCTCTCTCTCTTTCTCTCTCTCTCATTCTCTCTTTCTCGCAATATAACTGCAGCCTCGTTCTACATTTGCCTCTCTTTTTTTTCCCTTCGCATCTCATTCGCTGCCTTGTTTTTTTTTTCTTTTTTCTTTTTTATATTCGCCCGACGAGCAGAATAGCCAATCGAACATAATGCGAAACACGCCGTCGAGAATGAGGATCGAATCGGAAGGGAAAGAGCGCGAGTTTCTCTGTGCGCGAGCCAGAATAGCTTTTTTTTCCGACGACCATCGCGTCTTTTATTTTATTCTTCAAAGTCGATGGAAAATAATTTTTTACCGTTTTCACGGTTTTCCGAGGCGCGCCGCTATTCACGGTCTAATTAAAAAAGCTTATGCCGGAGCTGAATAGTCGCTCGGAAGCTGTAAAAATGAAGAAGCTCTCCATTGTACCGAAAAATGGATTTTCGAGCCGAACAAAAACCTGGAAATTTTTATCTTTTGATTATATTATTGAAATTCGGAGATTGAATTTCGCGCGATCACGTTATTGGAGCTTTGTGGAAAAAGCTTAATCCCTTTATCGAGCAAATAAAAAAATTTTCCGAAGGGAAGTCTGAGACACGTGAATAAAACACTTGTACAGAAGAAAACCTATTACGCGAATACGTTTATAATCTGTAAAAAAGGGACCGGTGATAATCTATAAATGGTTATGAATCTAACAGACAATTTGCGTCAATGGCATTTAAAAAGCATTCATTTATTATCAAAGGAGATTGAGCTATACAATTTTTCGTAAAGAATAATAGTAACAAAGATTTAGCAGACTGCGAGTAACATTACTAAGATTTTCAACAAGACCTTTTGTAACAAAAGACGGACAGCACAAAACAAATCCGTTACTGAAGAATTCAAAGTAAATCCCTTAGCCTGCGAAGCCAAAAGCAGTAAAACGAAAAATCTGGCGCATTCGCCGGAGAGCATAAAAGGATGCCTGCATTCTATTAAACTTTTAGTTTCCGCGATTAATTTTTTACTGTTCAGTGTTATGCATCAAGCAGCGTTATTCCTCGCTAAAAGGGTTATTACATCGCCTAATCCGTCACGGTTAAGCGCTTCATAAACTAACGTTTATCACTTTTTTATTGCGTCTTATACCCCGATAATTTGCGACCTTGTCAGCTTAAAGTCAAATAAACCAGCAAATTTTCATTACAACTACCAGCGCAGCTCCTATAAATCTTTCACTTTCAACGATCTCTTACGTTGTGCAAAATATCAAAACAATCGACAAAAACAACGCGTGCGCAGCGTCTCAAAAACATAAAACAAGCCGGAGTTCATTCACCAAAGCCATCACTCAAATCCAGCGGGGTCAAAGAAGATCTCGCGAGTCGGTGTTTGTCTTGCCCGTTCGCGGCTCGAGCTCCCTCTCATGTACCGGTTCCGGCGCTCGATCCCCGTCCCCTCCCCCCGTCGACTTTCTTCCAGTCCATCATTACCTGCGTACATCCGGCCTCTAAATCGACGCGGTGCGCGCCGCGATTCGAATGCCGCGTATATACATATATATGCCCGCGCACACGAGAGTCCGCGCGGGCGAGAAGGAGAGGGAAGGCTTGTTTGTTATACGTCATTTCACCACGTCAGAAGAGTCGCAGCGCGTATTGATCGAACGGTGGGGGGGGGGGGGGGGGTGGTAAGTCCCTCTCTCGCTCTCTTGGCTTAGCGGCGCCTCCGTTCTCTTTCTCCGTTCCTCTGTTTTTACCTCTTTTTCGCGCCGCCTTCTCGCTTTCTCGGCGACGTCTCGGTCAAGTTTTATCAACGTCGTCGTCGTCGTCGCGCGCGGAGGTAACGAAATTGAAAAATAAGGAGTCATAAGCGCGGAAAATGGTATAGCCGAGGGGCGAGAGAGCCAAGTGATAAATAACTCTCCCGGAGCGCAGCTACACATCCGGCCGCCCGGCGAAAAAACACTGCACTCGAGCGCGCGCCGCGCTGCCAATGCCGGGGGAAGCGAACCGGACAGCTACGAGCGCAGCGCCGCGCGGGTTGACGTATGTGTGCGCGATCTATATACGTATGGACGGCTGGAAATTCCAGCGAGATAAGCTCAATTTTATGGATTTTTGCAGAAGGCGAGAGAGAATCGATTCGTCCGGCGTGCTCTATGATGCTTCTCTCTCTCTCTCTCTCTCTATTTCTCTTGCCGTGTCGATGGAATAAAGTGCTGGAATCTACGCTCGTAAATTATTTTATAGTTCGAATTGTTAAGTTATTATGCAGCATTGTACTTGCCCTTTTTTTATCGAATTTATTTTTGAAAAACTACTACCAACAGAGATTTGTTTTAAAATATGTTGATAATTGAGGCATAAATAGAATACCTAAATCCCACTAATACTTCCGTTACTGTTTCTTTATAAAAAAAAAATACGTTGTTATTTGTAGCTTGACACTGCGTCTACTCTTACTACTCGTTAGAAAAGTAGTTGATCCATCAACCAGATGCGGGAGTAAATAACACAGACGATCGAGATTCTTAATGTACTATAACCGCAAGTGAAAATAGGTACGGAACGGTATACTAACACTTATTTCAAACGAACCATCATCGATTTTTTCACTTTTTTTTTTTTTTTAGATAGAAGGGCAACTATTTAACCAAAGGTCTTTTCGTGCTGCGAGCGATAAAAATTATTACTGTTTTCCTTAGATATCCAATTCAAGCTGTATTTCTCTCTAAATCATTGTAAATGATATTAATAAATTAAAAGTAACTTATAAACGGTTTCTGAAATTGATTGATAAGACCTTTAATAATATCAAGGGTTCGACTTTTGGATGTGATGTTTTTCTTTAACACGAACAAATTAAGAAAATAATAACTGTACATTTATAATACAAAGTGCAGATTTCATTCTTTTTGATTAGCCTAACATAATTACTTGCGCATAACAGAAAAGGTAAATGCAGAAACATCAACGTCAAATTTCGCCAAAGTTGATTTATTCTAATCTGATTTGAAGCGAACACCGCCGCCCGAGCTTTATAGAGCAGTAGTTGACACCCTCGGAGAGTAGCTGCACGCTTTTATGAAGAGGGAGTGCGTGAAAAAAGAGACACAGAGACGAGGAAAAATTAAAAAGCTCTTGTGCCGTAAGTAACGATAGCAAGTGGAAAGAAAATGACAGAGAGTAAAAAGGTATTTTGATGTACTCTTTGCGGGTTTCTTTGATAAAAAGAAGTTGCAACGAAAGAAATAAGATGCAAGTGAAGTGAATCAATGAAAACAGTTTGAGTAATTAGGTTTTTTGAGAATCAATCAAAGAAAAGTAAAGTTGATTATTCGGCAACAAATGTTTAATTTCATTATAAATTTTATTCATAAATTTAATTATTCGCTGAGTTAGAACCGATAATAAATTCTAACGCAAGATCAATAAATTAACTTTGCACGTCGATGCTATCAGTTTTTTTTATTTGAATTTATCACGGAAAGATTACAAAATCGACAGAATTTCACGTGACAGTTGAAATTAAGTATAAAATTGAACAGGAGCCTTTCCATCAATAGTTTTAGTTAAAAATTGTAAATTGAAAATAGAAGAAATTTTCAAAAACAAAAACCATAATTCAGAAAAAATGTTTATAAAAATAAAAATTTTAAAATATATTTATTTTGTTATTAAATAATGTCCATCTTCCGTGACAGTAAATAAAATAACGCTTTGAACCATCGTACCCTTTCGCGCGACGCACATAAAAAGCACAAGGTCTCCGCGCTGTGAAAAAAAAATATTAGCCCCCCCGTTCGGAACAATGGCCGCTTATTAGCGATTTCGATCGAGCCGGGAATCGAATCCCCGACGCTCGACCTGGCGCACGTGCGGCATTCCCGAAAAAAATAAAAAAAAAGCTCGTCCTTCGCGCGATACAGCGTCGGACTCGCCGGAGTCGCGCGCTTCAATCTGCGCGGCCTGAAACACTTTTGATTGCGAAAAGAGGCTGCACACCGACAGCCGTCGCCGTAAATCCCCGACGCTGCTCGCTCGGCAATCATGCCCGCGGCGTCGAGATTGCTCTCATCGCCGGGGCTTTTTTTCTTTCCCACTGTGCCAGTAGTTGAAGGCAGCCTCCAATATATATATATATATTGTATATATATATATGTATATATATATGTATATATATATATCTATACACGTGTATACAACCCTATATCAATTCGCCTGTCCTGCGCGTGACACACAAAGATATCATCCTCGCCGACGCCACGCGAGAAATAAAGAATTTCGCTTATTCTCCTCGTCTCTCTGTCGGGACTGTTTGGCGGTGTATTGTGCAAGGAGATAGACCCGTGCACTTCCCCGTGCTTCAGGTATGTAATGAGAATTCTCGATATTCCTTGGGTTATCGAATTCCGTTAAAGGTAGACGAGAATTTCGTTTACGCCTCGGATACGACGAATGCGAGTGATTGTACTCTTTTCTTTTTTTTTCCTTGCAGATTTGCATTATTGGATGTGCGTGAGGCCGCTTTTTTTTTGAACGCGGGAATTCGAGCGGTATATTAGTTTGGACTGGCATATTGAGTTTTTATTAGGTGTATTTCTGGGGATATCAAATGGCTTTTAAGAGTTTTTGTTTGAAAAGGTCGGATGAACGCTTCTGGGTAAAAGGGGGCGAACAAAAAGATGGAAAATAAGTTTATGCAAATAGAGCTGACTGCGATAATACCGGTTCTTTTAAAAATGATTACGTAAGTTAAGAAAAAAAATATTAAGTTAGTATAAAAGATAACATTTTAAACATTTTTATATTAAACTACTAGAATATAAGTTTACATTATTATTTTTAATAATGATATATATAATTGCTACGGAAAACTTATTTTAAAAATATATTTTATTCGCGTAATTTTCATTTTATAAATGTAGAAACTGCAGCTTTATAATTGCTAAGTGATGAAAGTTAAAAGTCCAGTCCTCAATAATGAGAATTTTCCATTCAGTTTTACTAAGAAATTTACCTTTGAAACTAAAGTTTATCGCGTAATATAATAAAAGCTTCGTAAATTCCACTTGAAAAACTCTCAATGAATAAATAAAAATCCCATCTACTTGATGGTCCTTCCTTTATTTCATGTATTAAATCATACAGAACAAACAAATTACTCACAGTAAAATTTGACACGTAGTTACCCTTCAATCTAATTAATAAACTTTTACTTTTTCATTGTTAAAACACGTAAATATATTAGCAATTGAATTAAAGTCGTTTAATTTAGCCAAGTTGCCAGGGGATGTCCTGCATAAATATTTCTCAAGAGGGGATTTCTCTTCTTTCTTATTCTCTGTCTCTCTCTCTCTCTCTCTTTCGCAGCCACCCTGACTTTTGTGACTCCCGCATGGTAATGCCACGGTTGACCAATTATTTTCCCAAGCGAAACACGGTTTCGCAGAAATTTCACGTTCCAGTTTCAAAAGAATGCAGCCGCATAGAGGCCAATTTTTTAATCAACTCTATTTCCGCGGCTCGCGGTGAAATGCGGCCCGAAGAAATAAACGTTTTACTTTTGTTTTCGGTTTATAAAATATTCCATTAATTCTTTAAGAATACAATTAAATTATTCAGCGTAGAAATTAAATCTCATGAAACAAATATATATAAGAAAATAAACGAAGCTTCAAAGTTTCACTCTTTTGTAATAACGAAGAATGAAAAACTGCATCCAGGGAAATATATATTTTTCAAATTTAACAGTTTCAAGCCTATCGGGCGAAAATCGGTTACATTGCTCAAAATTGACTAACCTGAAGAAAGAAAACAGGCATCTAAATAGACTCCTCGCTAAAGCGCATTAGAAAGCGAAGAAAGCTCAACGCAGATGAAATCTCAGCTTCCCTACTTCCGCACAGTTCCGTCTTTGCTGATTGTGGCGGCGGCGCCCGATTCGTTAGGGGCTGAAGCGCGAAGTGGATTCCTCCGCGTCTCCCTTTTTCGACCGTCTGGCTGTCAGTCTCTTTCTCTCGACGCTCGCACTAGAGCTCGCCCTACGAGCCGTGGGTGCTTCACAAAGCCTTCTCTCCTCTCCTCCGCGCTGCACCGACACAATGAATTATTTTACTTTTTTGACTTTGGTCTCTCTCCCTCTCTCTCTCTCTCTTTTGCTATCTCTTTCGCGAAATCTGAGGCCACGGCCCATCTGTCCCTTTCAGCCCTCTGTTAAGGCTCGCGCGCGTCTCGGCGCGACAAAAAGGGGGACGGGGAGGACTTTGAATTCGAAGCTTGGCGAACACGTGGTGATTATTATTCCGCGCAAAAAGTGATACACGACACTTTGTATGTATGAGTCTTGCTTCGCGTTTTCATCGCCACTTGTAGACACAGACGTACTTTGCGAGCGAGCTATTGTTTCGAAGAGAAAAAAAAAAGAGAAGTGTCTGTTGCGAGGGTTTATTTCTCTCTATCTCTCTCTTCCTTCTTCTTTTTCGTTTCGTTGCTTTTTTTGCAACATGAGAATTTTTTTTTTGTAAAAACTCTGCGTGTCGTTCACCCGGGCGAACTTTTTCCTGTTTTTTTTTTTTTTTGAGCGCGAGCAAACTTTATTCTATGGAGATGGCGCGATGTGGCGTGTAATGCGTTTCAACGTATCCCTTTTTACCTTTCCCGCCGTGAAACTCGCATATATTCGGAGTCGGTACTTGTTTTTTAAGAGACGCGTTTGCCGTTTCGACTAGTTTCAATGAAACGGAGGAGGAAATACGTATAGACGCGTCATTTATTTTAATGCTGTAAGCCAATTTAATTAAAACGGAACGTATTAAAAATAAAAATAATTTAATAAAACTCTTTGAATTAAATTACATGTTCTTTATTCATTTTTTCAATTAACAATATATTAATTAATTTCTAAATTTGTTCTATTGTGGTTCAAGAAATAGAATACTGATATTTTTTTTAGTTAGAAATACATTAATAATAAATAGGTTTGCATCTCGAGCGAAAGGAAACGGAAATGACCTTATTATATTACTCGGCAAACAAGTATTGTTGAAATACACAAACATATTCATATTGTGTAACGGCATCTGCGCTCATGCAAGTTATGAACATGCATTAAAAATAAAGTCTTTCAACTGGGAAACAAACTGCTTTGACATCCAAAGAATTTGCTTGCATTCCAGTATTTTTGTTGCAATTTTAAATTTTGAACAATTATTTCTTATTATTTATTTAACAATAACGTAGATTTTAAAAGCATGTGTTGAAAACGAAATCCTTTTTATTTTATTTAAAAGAAGAGTATTCCTTTTGTTGAAAACCAAATCCTTTTTTAAAAGACGAGTATTCCTTTTTTCTCGCAAAAAAAGAAAAAATATTATTTTGTTTCCAATTAGAATTCTCTGTGAGAAAAAAGGGATGCGTAGTCTTGAATATTTAAATCAATAAGTAAAGCGCTGACCTTTTAAAATTGAAAAGCTCGCAAGCGATGTTTTGATTTTGAAGCGCGAGGTCGAGCGCGCGCTTCTAGAAAATCAGTACGAAAGTAAACAAAGACAAGCGGCCTTTAAGATTGAAAAGAATTTGTAATGATTGAGCGAGGGTAAGGAGGACAGCGGACGAGAGAGAGAGAGAAATATTGAAATATTTAATTTAAAAAAGAAACAAGTTGAGCTTGCGGGCGACTCCGTGTGAGCGATGGTCTAGGACGCTTTGCGAATGGCCTTCAGCTGGGAGTAACCCTGTGTTCTCCGAGTCTGTCAGGCCCTTTGGGGGTCTTAGCGAGAAAGGTGAGACCTAAGGTCCACCCGATAGGCTGGGAGGCAAGCAGCAAGCTCTTCTTCTAGTATTTGTTTTTTTTTATTTTTTATTACTCTCGTCCCGTCACGCCTTACTCGCGCGAAAACAAAATTTATTGTATTGCGAAATATAACGTATAGAATATTAATTTGTTTATTAATTGAAGAGCGATTCATGGGAGCGCGAAAGGAATAACAAAAGAAACAGCCGATTAAAATTCGAGGAAAAATCCGGGGGCGCGCAAGGGCTTAAAAGCAGCGAGCGCAGCGCGCTCCGGCTCACTTGAATAGACCATCTCGAAGAGACTGGACTTTATTATTTATTAGAAAAAGAAAAGAAAATACAAAAAAAACAAAATACAAATAAAAAGCTTCCTATTTATTACAAGAAACACCTCACCATCCTTCACGACATGCAAAGTGTCAAACTGTCTTAAATTAAACGTACATTTCAGTAGTATCTACTTAAAACGATGTGCATGGATATACTTAGGAAACTTAATGCTTTTTACTTGTCCCATAATTTAAGAGGAAATTAACTTTTTTGGTAAAAGAACTTAATGAGAAAGCTTTCGTGTTTTAAGCTGATTAAATCTTTAATGACGGCATCGTCCACTCGTATTTAATTTGCTGCAATATAATTTATTTACTAATATGAATATTTTTCTAATTAGGAATTAACTTTCTTGTAATTCTTGCAAAAAAAAGCAGGTCTTAAAAAGAATGATTTGAAAGTTATGAAGTACTTCTACACCTTCTGTTAGTACATTGCACTTAATGTACACGAAGATCATGGAACACTTTACTTCTACAAAGTTTCATCACGCGTCTACAAGAATGAGAATTGAAGAAGAAGCAGTTATTCATCTTTTGGCTTTGCAGATAGCAGAGGAAAACATCGTCTTCTTTATTCAACCGGTCGTAAAAGTTTTTTCATTCACGCGGACTTTCAGTTAGAAACTCATAAAAAAAGTAAAACAAGTATTTGCGAAGCGAGTCGTGCAGCTTTCCGTTATTAAATTCCAAAAAAAAATCATTTAATTAAAAGTGAAGACACGTTTGACTCCGTTTCATTTGTGGTACGAACTAAATGGAAAATATTTACTCGAATACTGGAGTAGAAGTGCCATTGACACACTGATCAGTAGATACATCCCGAGTCAGTTCAGACGAAACTTCACTTCGCCGTATTTCTACCTCTATGTACCTAGTTAATAAAGACGCTGTCAATAAATGCAAAAAGCGAGGAAAAACAGTCGCAAAACTAGAATATTTTTCATTCGAAACACGGAGATAGTCATCCGGATACGAAAATCGATATTTCATTAAATCCAAAGCCCATTTTCGACAGTGCATGTATACGTAATAACGTCAATCAGCCGGCGAAGGCGGAAAAAAGAAAAAATCTCCGGAAAGGAGAGAGAAAAAAAAGGGGGCCGCGCACATAACGGTAAAAAAGGCGCAGACGTGACTGCCGGGCGACCCCTTTAAAACTCTCTTTTGAACGGCGGGCTGATTAGTACCTGGCGATAGGGCGGAATCGCCTCGGCGGCGCTCGATCGCGAGCTTCCGTGCCCTCGCCGCAGAGATAGATAAAGGGGCGATTTCGTTTCTCGTGCAAGCTCGCCCGCCCCATTGATTAACGGCATCGGCGTCTAGTTTCAGAGCCGAGGGGGTAATCGCCGAGCTTTCGGGATTGTACGCCCCGCGATATTCCGATTTTTGTTCTTCCTTCCTGCCGAAGCGCTGCGTAGGCTAAATTTCCGAGTGATAAAGAGTGGATTTGACGGCTCGTTAGCTTGAGGGTGATTGAAAAGGGAGAGAGAGAGAGGGAGAGCTATTGTTTCTCTAGGTGGAAATTTGTTGTGACGCCTATATGTGGGGCGCGGCGTTTCAATTAAGCCGGGACTCGGAAAAATTCATTCTTTATCGAGGCGCCAATTGGTTTTATGCGCACGTTCCGCTATCAGGCAATTTTAAGTGCTTGTGTGATTGAAAAGCTAATAATTACAGCTTGTTTTATTGCGCGAATTTTCGACGAGCTTTCAATAATCAATTGCGAAAGCATTTATGTACGTGATCAGAAAATTTCGAGTGACATAATTGAATTACTAACATAAAATCGAATAATAAGCGTCATTATCAATAAAATGTATTCAAATTACTAGCTGCTCGACAAGAAGATTGAATTATCGTTAAAAATATCCTGCTCAATTGATATATTATAAGATATAAATATTTTCAAATTAATTTAATGGTAAAGTGATTACACTTCGTGGTGTAATAATAGACATTGATCATCAAGGAAAAAGTTATAAGTACGGTTATCATCTTAATTCATCAAAAACTGGAAAGGGATTTGCTGGCTAAAAAATGTTTTTACAGCAAAACTTTTTTTAGCCGAAAACAGAAATGTTACGTTATTTAAATAATATAATCAACGTAAAATAAGGTCACATTTAACAAAGTGTTTAATATTTGCAAACTTGATTTTATACAACCTCCTAGCAACGACACAAAAACTACAAGCGCGATTTAATTTCAGCTTCGACGAGAACAAAACGATTTCTCAAAATCGCGGCGCAGAACAGAACTTCATATCGCAGACTCTCATTGCGACCTTAATCTCTAAAAAACGAGCCAGCCGCCCACGAGGCAGTTAATATCAGCCGATGCAGGTCCTCCGACTTGGGAACAGTAAGCATCGATACCGCAGTGCTTATAATTCAACAAAAGCCGGCCGACTTAAGAAGCGCGCTCTCGACTAAATGCCGCAAATGCGACCGCTGCCGGTATCTGCCGTACCTGTCGTCGATAAGAACAAAGCCCGGGGGCAATCCTCTGTCTCTTTCTCTCTCTCTTTCACCCTTGCCGGAGCCGCTCGCTCGCTCTTTCGACTTATCGACTGCGGGATGCGGCCGCGACAATGCCGCGCGGCCTTACGTGTGTGTGCGCGCGGCGTACATCTGCATCTGTCGTTCGCAGCTGCATTGGAGCCCCTGACAAAAGAGCCCGAGAGACTCCCGCTCTCTTCGAGTTTATCCGTTGCTTTGTCTCAACTCGTGGGATCAGTCAAGATGATATTGTAGGTTTTTATCATCTTTCTCGCTATTTCCTGAAAATTATATTCGATTGGTTAGGTATTCGTGAAAATTTTAATGTTAAATAGAATACTCGAGTAAGCAGGGGATCATAATTTACGCCTGCGGCAATCGACAATTAAAACGAATTACAAGGATGAATATCTAACGAAATGAGTGCTATTGCGAAGAGGCGATCGCGCGCGCAAAAAAAAAGAGAAATCTAAGAAATAAGCCATCCGCGAACAATTTGATTAAAGTATCGGTTGTAATTGCGAATGCGTCTTATGCAAATGCGCGATACCTCGTACGTACCAGCATTTTCGTAGTAAAGATCAACGAAGGCTTTGATTTTTCCACTGATACAATATGCAAGGCCTTCAGCGCGTGAACGAACTGCTGCAGAGCTATATCTCGTGACCTGGCGATGGAGAACAGCAGAAAAGCTGTTCGCTCGTTGTTCACCGGATATATCATAGTGCCTGCTTTTGCCTGTATTATGATTCGAAATTAGAATGCTGTATTATTTAAGAAGGTTTCGTAGGTGGAAGTCAAAAAGAAGGTGTATGAGACTTTTATTTACTAATTTAAAATACAGATAAACGAGGTCTTAAAACATTGAGATGTAAAGTTAGTTTGTAATTAGTGTCTGAAATCACCATTTTGGTTGGTTTCTGTACCAAAAAATTGTCATTGAAAATCAATGTTTACACGATTAATTAATAGTTTTCTATATTAAATGTCATAAATTATCTTCTTTTTATTATTGACTACGGAATAAAACTATGTCTCATCGATATAAATTAAACGGCCAAAGCAACACTTTTTATAGTAGAAAAAATTGACTGCTGGCTCGTGAATCAAAAGCTTCAGTTTTTACCTTAGAGCTGTAGGCAATTTGATGTTTCTTGCACAGGTCAATCAGGAAAGTCCCACTGGTGAGCGATAATCCATCCACAAACAATTTTCCACTGCAGACGACAAATCGATGTTCTGGATCCAAAAATGGCAAATTTTTAGGTGGAACTTTATCGGAATTCTCTACGTCGGGATCTGCAGTGAAACTGAAATTCAATTTAATTAAAAATTCAAAAGATTTTCTATGAGAAATTGGATTTATAAGGAAATAAAATTTTAATATAGTTACCAGGTTTTGTTTGGTGCATTCAAGCAAAATCTTCTCCAATCGTCGAAAGATATTAAATCTGTGTAGTACGGGTCAATATCCACCACCCAATAACTCAGTGCCTATAACGTAAGATGGAATAGTTCGTAGAAAACTAAAAAAAAAGTGTAGCAATTTTCTAGCATACAGAGTAGCATGAATCACTTTATAGGTCATGGATGTTATTGATTGTAACTCCTTTCATGATAATTAAACTTGAATACATTAAAACAATTTCATTTTAAATTCTCGAATAACACAATGTATTTAACGTATGCGTTGCAATATTTTTTATAGTACTATCTATTAATGTTTTTCAATTAATTGCCAATAATTCTGTAATGAGCAAGCTACCTGTATACATGTTCTACTTTTAGATATAAATAGCATATTACGATTAATTAAATCTTTGAAAATGTACGTAAAATTTTGCTTTTTAAAATAACAACTACTTTATCCAGACATTCATGCGTTTTCCAATAAAACGGTCTCGTTAAAAATTACCTCTTCCGCAGCCCCTTCCTCTTGAAACACCACAATGTCGATCCCGAAAAATCCAAGGTAGAGATGCATCTGCAAAACGTCCCCGATACGAGTCACGATATCTCGGATCATCTTCTCTGGTACGGTAACCTGCGGTATTATGTAGCCGAAGTCTGTCCGGATGTAGCCACTTTCGTCTTCGTACTGTATAACGTCGGCAGTCGTTCTTACAATAGGCTGCGCCAAGTCGTGTTCAATAAAACCACCCAAGCTGATTGTCCGATAATTGGCCGGTGGACAAGTCATCAAGATGCCTCCTAAAATGCAGAAACAATATAAAATAAAATTCGTCTTTTTTAGAAAAGTAATAATGTATTATTTTTATCAAAGGAAGTAGATATTATAGTGCCTTCTACTGATCAATATTCTTCTGGATCTAGTAATATTTCAGCGACTGTCACTGCAGCGGTATTGCTGTGTTCAGAAGTTGCGATTTTCACCGCCACTACCTCGATTGTTACTAGTAAAACAAAAGCCACGAAAGCCGACATATCATATCTTCCTTGGTTCAAAACAGCTTTATTACTTTTTAATAATAACGAGGATAAAAACGAGGAAATGAAAAACAGCATCGTTATCTTTTTTATAGAAACGAATTTATGATCAAATTTCGTAGTAAAATTTAAAAAAAAAAAGTTTTTGCCTGTTTTAAGTACTAAAACTTATGCCGTATTTGCTAAAAACGTATGCGAAACTCTGCTGGTCCTTTCTTTAACAGACTGCCACAAATACTAAAGAGATACTGAAAAATTTATTGATCTTTTAACTCTGCCATACGTTTGAGACTTGAAATGTATCAGAAAATTTACGTAAACGAAAAACAGATTTATAATTCATTTGGTCAATCTTTTAAACATTGATAAAATATTTGTAAATAATTTAACAACAATTCCGAGGTTTTGTAATCTTGTAGGTTTGTAATATTATATTCAACTTATATTTATCGAAGTGACCTCCGCAGTGTCATTTCCGTAAATACACTCGGGAATTCTGCAGTATCGACATAAATTAAGCAAGCATTCAATCGGTTTGGCATTATGCTAACGTATCTTTAAAATGTAAATTTTTTTATTGACAAAGTATAACATTCGCCTCTGTATAAATTGAAGTGTTTTTCTATTTGGAAGCATAAAACTTTTTCGTGTTGGAATAAAAAAAGTTCTTATAATTTTAATCACAATTTATAAGCTTTTTCGAACATTTCTTTGTGCATTGTATTAGAAAAGCCACACCTGCCTCACTTATTCGATTCATTTAATTGTTTGTCTTTTCAAGACATACACATATTTTTTAATTACTCTTTTCGTCATCACAAGATTGTCATTGTCAATAAAATAAAGCAAACAAAGTAAGCAACATTATAAAAGTTACTTACCGTGTCGTTCCAGCTCGACAAAGAAATCCTTGCTGTCCTTATAAGCTGCTTTATTTACTTTCAGCTTTTTTGGTAGTATCTTGGCGAGATACTCCGACAAGTCCTTCTCATAGAAGAAAAAGCAAGAATCGATGAAGATCAAATGAAACTTTATGCAGTTTTTGCAAATGACAGTTCAAGAAGATTCGAAGACTCTTGAAACTACTACTTTTTTTTAAAGGATCAAAAGAATTTGACTAAATTTTATTTTTACAAGTAATTTAAAGAGAACACTTTTTTTTCAATGCATGGCAACCATTTCCCCCGTATTACTAATTTAGAAAAAAGTCATTTAAAACTTGATTTTCTCATTTGCAGTCACTACGTGTCTACGCAGTGTAGAGTACCATTAGAATGTCCTTTAAATACTGTTCCAGAATGAATTTACATTTCCCATTTAATTCTACCTATTTAGAATATTCCTTCCTTCAGAAGAAACTTTACGAGGCCCACAAAGACCAGTCGTACAAGTGCTTGGTCGCACGCATACATCTGCCGTAATCAAGATTACGGTATGCCCAAAATGATGCAGCGGACATTAAACGCACGAAGCGTGCGCCTCTCCACACAACATACCAACCCGTAAGAGCCATCATAAATCAAGCGCTACGTACCTTGACTACGCAGAAGTCGCAGAATTCAAGGCAGATGAAAGCGTTCTGATTGCCGTAAAAGCCGCAGTTGACCTTCAGCAGCCATTTCTTCGAGATCATGCCCAAGCGCGGTACCGTCATGATCACGAGCGCCAATTTGTCGCACAGCTGCTCGGGAAAGATAATATATCGAATGTGAAATTGAAACTCGATCGAGAGAGCTTTCAACGAGAGACAAAATGCACATCTCTGATGTAACCTTACGTCGCTGTAATTCCGGACGGATACGAACGGCGGATGCGGGATATGCGCGTCGACCAGGAGCGACATCACGTAGCGCTTGTTGAGCAAACGCTGCTGGAAGCTTAAGCAGGGAGCTGCGACAAAATGTGGATAATGGATATACGGATATATGTGTAGGCATGCCTGCCGTGTCGTTCACCCATACTGTCCCGTAGCGCCTAGAGTTACCGGACGCCCTCGTATTATACTTTGTTTTCCCGAGCGCGGGACTTTTATGCGGGAGAAGCTTCTTGTGAAAATTTCGCGGTGTCGTAAGTCAACACGCGCTGACGAGCCTTACATGTTTAATATCTGGGCTCTTAATAATTTCGTACTTTTAACGCGCGACAGTTGCGCAAACGTGCTGGTTTGTAAGTATTATTCGGCTGCTGGCTTCCGGAAAAACGGTATTTTTTACAAATTCTCACCTACAATCGACGTTTTCAGTTCGCAGGCGATGAAAACATCCATTTCGGAAAGAATGCCGGGAATTATGAATGCATGACGCCCGGCTGTGAGATTTCTCACTCTCTGATAGACGTTCGGCGTGTAGAACAGAGTTTCACAGCCACTGCGGTACTCTTGGTCGATGTGTTTGCACAAACTGAAGGAAGAACAGTTCTCGTTTGAAAACGGCGAGAGGAAAAAAATGTGTCAAGTACAATGGATGTATATATACCATTCGCTGTCGTTCACGATGATCCACAATCTTGACGTGTCTGCGTCTGGTCTAACCATTCTTACGAGGCTTTCTAGGGCACACCTGGTTTCAAAATTGGATTTGCCTGGGCAAACGTAAATTACGTCTGAATATTCGTTTGCGAGCCAGCCTATTCTGCCGATCTAAAAGCGGAGTTTTCCTTGATTTTTAAATAAAATTTAAACGTGCTATTAAGCAACAGAGATTACTTGGACGCTTTGCAAAGCGTCGAATTTCTTGCGGGCTGAACATCTCAGATGGCAAGGATAACCCATTGAGGGTAGGTGAATAACAACGTGCGGATGGTGTACTATACACTTCCATCTTTTTGTGATGCAATTAGACCTACAATCAATTCTATGTTTATTATATAAATAAACTTAACGTTTCGCTTTAAAAAAGTGAAACACTAAAAAAGTTTGTAGCATATCATAAAAAAAAAGAAAAAAATTATTGGCTTTTTGAATAGTTATTCAACTTGATACCTTAACTATTTCTTACTAATTAATTAAAGAATCATAACAAACCATCTTACTACTCCTCTAGAAAATGTTGACATCCCAAACAAGTCAATATGCTTGTATCTATCAACATCTTGTAGGTCGTCTCTGCGCCTAGGCATTTTGGTGGCAATCACACACACCATATCTCCTTCGCAACATCCATCAGGATGGATTGAACTTTTTGAATTTTGATTCTGAATGCTACTGTGAGAAGAGCTGAACTTTAATCTCACTACGCGGTCCAGTTGGCGCAGCACTCGTTCAACGAGGTCAAAAAACGGACCCCACTTGGCGATTTCCTCGGAAGCGCCCAAATCCCCGATTCTAAATGGGTCCTCTGATCCGCGAATGCAATTCTTATTCTGCTTCAATATGTAGCCGTAATGACTGAAAAGGGGCTTTCTGTGACGCGGTTTGCACTCGCTCGTTAGCATTTTGTTTTCGGGGCAGGTGAGGTTGCAGGGTGGTTTCACGCTGACGCACACGGATGCTACCTCAGTTGATTCGGAACTGAAGAATGTGGAAAGATTGAGTGAATGATGTTTTAAGAAGAGAAAAAAAAAGCACTTTGCAGGAGATGCACTTAGTAACATTGCACTGAAATTTATTTTGTAAATTATTTATCAGAAAAATAACAAATTATTAATGACATGAAAAATGCATTTTTATCATTTTGTATGGTAAAATGATAAAAAATTGACATATCGTGAGTAAAAAAGAGCTACAAACTAGAAAATTTAGTTTAGTGTATCCTTTATTTTTCGATTCCTTTACAAAATAAGTTGCTCAGCAAGTGTTAATTAAAAGTTACATCTCATCTTTTTGTTTCTTTTATATTTTACAATTTTTATACGACTTATAAGTAAGATCTACCTTTCATCGCAGTTACGCATAACCACCGGAACGATACAATAGTCCGGAGCCCTGCATTGCTTGCAATCTCGTACAGTCACGCGCTTGTGAAACTCTTCCGAAAGTATCCCTTCGATAACTTCGACAAAGCAGTCTATCTCCCTCTGCGTGTAGCACTTCGACTTCTGTAAATTAATGAAGTACTCCAGTTCCCAGGTCTCCATCGACTTGCAGTCGCACCTCAGCGACGGCGCCGAGTAAACCTCCTTGAGCTCGCATTTTTCGTTATAGAGAGCTTTCTCCGTGCATCTCTTCATGCACCAGTACAATCTCCTGGAATTCGGATTGACATTTCGCAAAGCTCGACGGATCGCCAGTTGCTCCTGCGGCGCGTTGATTTGCGCGGCAACACGTGGGATAACCTTGGGCGGCTCCGACGGTTTCGGATCGCACGGTAAACAAACTCTCGACATGATTGATCAGACGGTTGTTTTCGGAAGAGGCAAAGTAACCCGAGTTAACTCGGAGATGACCAAAATTTTTGCTGAACCCACATCACGGAAAATTTAGTATTCGATCCTGCTTGAGAAGTCAGGTTATAAACAATTTTGATACATAATACGCGCTGCAAGCTGAAGTTGATCCTTACCCAGCGGTAATCGTTTTTACGGGATCGATTTCGTTCGAGCGTCGACAATGAATGATTCATGATGTCAAACAATTAACGCGAATCCACGCTCCTAATGACGTCTGTCAGCCGCGCGTAAAAGTGCATCGAATCATTGTCCAATATGTTAATCGGCCTAGAAAAAAAAAAAAAATGGGATGTAGAAAAAAGCAGCGCGCGCGCGAAAGAACACGGCGTTTTCCGAGCTGACGAATCCCCCGTCTCGGTCATTATGCAACTGGGCACCTTTTGCGTGCGCGCGGGAACGAGTTTTTTTTTTTTTCTTTTTTTTTTTCGTACGCAAGTACACACAGAGGCATCGGACGCTATAAAAGACTTCGGCGCGCCGCGTAAATCGATCTAATCGCCCCGCTATTAGTCTCCGCGCAAGTCTCACGCTCGTCGCACTCGAAGCTAAGATGTTCAGGAACGGAGTTTGCCTCGCGCTGGCTGCGGCGCTGCTCGTCCTCGGGATCGCTCGGGCGCAGGAGGCGGATCACTATCCTGCCTCTTGGACGCAGATCGACTTCAAGCCGATCGTCGACAACGACAGATTGTTCAAGAAGTACAAGGAGTGCCTCATCAGCCAGAAGCCCGTTGGATGCCCTCGCGATGTAACTGAATTCAAGAGTGAGTAACAGTGTCTGTTGAATATTTATGGATAAGCAGTCTTTACGTATTCTTTTTGAATAATTTTTTTTTTTTTCGTTTTATAAACTAAACTACCACGTAAGATCATTTAGGAATTAAATTAGAAAATTTTTTACTCGAATGAATAAAGCAAAGTTTTTTTGTAAGTACTTACATTTGTAAATGTTTAACATTTCGTTAAGCAGTATTGATATTTTCTAAAAAAAAAAGAGTAGAACTAATTTAATTTGTGTAGCTGTACTTGCCGTCATTAGCCCTTAAAATATTCATTCGATTCCCCGTTTCAGAGATAATTCCCGAAGTTCTCGAAAACCTATGTGCCAAGTGTTTGCCCGGGCACATTGCCAAGTTCAAGGAAGCCGTGGAATACATTTGCAAGACCCGAAGGGCCGACTACGACGAGGTGCGAAAGTTGTTAGACCCGACCGGTGAAATTCAAGCCAAATTCGAGGCGAAATTCGGCGGGGTCAACTGTTAAAGTGCACCTCCAATGATAAGATAAGAGTAGAAGAAGAAGGAAAGGTTATACGAATTATTGTGATACAATGCTGTGCGCAATATTAAATATATTTTATTAATTAAAGCAACAATTTTTTCGCATTATTTTTTTTTTCTATATAAAACAATTATAACATTATCAATTAAGATCGATCAATTAAGTCTATAAATTATATATCATTACACGCTAATAACACTTAAGAGACTGGCTGGAAATAAATAACTATGATTAAAGAAGCGCGCGACAGCCGATATATATGGAATAACGCTCGAGCTGAGTTGTAAATCCCCGATTTGGGATTTAGGAACAATGACGCGTACGGTCGACTGAGTTGCGCGCGCGCGCGCGTCAAAGACGGCGACTTGACCTTTTCTGCCTTTTTGCGAATCGTCTCCGTCGGCGATTGTCGTTGTCTGGTTCGTTAAGGCTGTTGTTATCCGGCGGCGGTTCGAAGTATTTCTTTCGGTAAATTCCCTGCGGGTCGTACTTGTTGGCAAGCTGCTCAAATTTCTCTGTTTCGAATTCTCTGAAATGGAAAAATGATTTGTAGCTGCCGATTTGATCGGATCGGATCGGTTTGTTCATAATTTAGAAAGAACGCATGAACAAAATTATAATCTAAGTTCATGCAATTATTTTGATAAGTATTATAAATGTAAAAATGAACAGAAGAAATTTTTTGAAATGTTAGCTTGGGCATTAAATTTGGGAAAAAATATTTCATGATTTTATTCATCGTTCTCCATTCAATGAATTTTGAAAAGGAGCAAACGCGAGCAAAACAAGTACAAAAAAATAATGATAATTTATCTCTTAAGTACAACTGTAACGACCCGATATTTTACATTTTCATGACTAACGAGAAAATCCACGAATGCTAATTACGAATCCACTTATCTACAGGCGAATCACTTCCACACAAACATCGAACCAAATCAAAAGTCAATAAGCTAAAAATAGCCCCGCCACGCTTTACATCCGCCTCCAACCAAAAGAAAACCGATCAAAACGCGCCTGCCGACGATAAAAAAAAAAAAAAAAAAAAATAAGAACCGATCGTCCTGCGATCGCCTCGGGTGACGAATGACGGACGCGGCGCGTGCGAGCGCGTGTCACCGCGTCCTTTGCATGCGAGCTGCGCGAAAGTGGTGCGCTCCGCCTAAGCACGTAGAAACGTAGCCGCATCATGCGGCAGGTATCCGCATTAGCGTACGCTTCCTGCTTCTATTACTGTCACCTGCGCCGCGGCCGCGGTATCTTTGTTTTAAACGCCGAGCTTCTTAAACGAGATCCGTCCGCGCGAGCCTCTCGTTAATTGGGGCCTAGACGACACTTGTTTTTCCCCGCTAATGAAAATTTATCGCTCGGCTTCGTTTTCGAGGCGCTTATTTTTTTTTTTTTTGTTTTCGCGGCTGTGAAAAGAGAGCTATTAAAGCTTTTTGAGAAGTTTTACGGTCTCTGCGAACTGTCGTGGTTTCTGCTTTATGAGGACGGAGTTGGCCGTTTTTATTTCTGAAAAGCTCGCCGGTAAAATTGATAATTTTAATAATTTTTTTATTCAACGAGTGAAGACTGTACATATAAAACAAAAATACTCCACGTAATAGTTGTAAATAATATATTGTACATTTTATCTTGAAAGAAAGCTTTTCATTTTTTTTTTATAAAATACAAAAAAACGAATAAGAGGCGTGAAAGCTCTCAATTTCTGCTTACCTCAAGTATCGAATGACTTTGACGGCGCCCTCGAGCTGGCTCTTACTGCACTTGGCGCAAGCGTTCTCCAACGCCTCCGGAAGAGCACCTACAAACAAAGGAGCCACTTAACGCACATTGAAACCGGCCCTCGAACCCACGGCGGAAAGACATTTCCCTCTCTCTCTCTCTCTCTCTCCCATCGGATAACAGAAGATCCCGCTCGTCAAGCCTCGAGAAACGAGGCAGCTCTCTTAATTGTACGAGCCGGCGAACGGTAAAGCCTTTTAGCAACGGGCTGCTGTCGTCGCTATCGTCATCAGGGTCGGCGCGCGTTTCAGTTGCATAAGTGGCGCGCGCGCGACCTTGCAATCCGTGTTTCCGCTTGCTTACAGAAGTAAGTGCAGTTTGTCGCGGTGCTAAGGACCCTTGAACCGGCGACGAAGCCGACGAAAGATAGCAATTTTTCGGAGTTGCCAACGGGTAAGGTAACGCGCGGGCTTTCGTCATTTCTAAGTGACGGTTCGTGCGTAAAAAGCGCGATGGGCAATTGGCTGCAATTTATCGCAGACGATGCTCTCTCGGAGGATGTAGGATTGCGCGCGAATTGGTTAACGCGGGATTTTGAAATCGGTTGCTGTTTCGATAATTCGTTTCTTTCTTTGGTAGATGATATTTATTGAACTGTAATTTTCTGCAAATGCGGATTCGTTGCTATTACCCTAAAGGTGCATTATATTTTATGCGGGCTTGTGCAATGCTAGTATTGTTATTCGAAAAGAAGTAATCTTTTGCGATAAAATCTTGAAACGATAAAAAGTTTATCGAGAAGATTCCAGTGCAGTACACTTTATAATGAAAGAGTTTCAAGAATGCAGCCCGTTTTATTTAGCAAAATAAACCGCATATAAAGCTCTTAGAACACAAAGGATTACGGCAGAAATGAAATGCAAAAAAGGAATCGCGATAGGAGAGACCCGCAGAATGTAAACAACTTCTGACAAAGAGAGACGTGAATATGCGCGGGATGCATTGTGCGACAGCCGAATCTATCATCTTTGATAATAGAATTCGATAAGGGCAAAACTCTATTTAGAAGCTTTTGGTCGCCAAAATAGGCGATGAATCATTTCGGAATTTCTCTAAAAAAATCGTACGTTATTTTCGACTTTCATATTTTGCACTGACTCACTTTTTGTTTTACTCGGCAATCTTATATTCAAATTTTTGCTTTCTCCGATTTGTAGACGTAATTTGGCTACTTGGGGCACAAAAAAACGCTTTCGCGCGCGGTTACAGTTTGATTTACCGTTAGCTCATTCTAACGACGTTCTCACGTGTGGTCGAAAAAAAAAAATTTCGTGATGTATTGAATGAAGGAGTATTTGGCAAATTACGCTAGCGTTTAAAATAGATCGTTATTACGGTTATCAATTAAATATTGCGATTTGCTACCAGTATAATACACAGTGATATTCACTGCGCATTTATTCATTGTTCTATATCATATAATTTCACGCGTCAATCTAAAATTCATTTGAACAATCAAGAAGGATTAATTGTAATATTAGATTCTATTTCGTCCTTTCACATACTGTATTAATATTACAATTGAGCAAGTATTCAAATACAATGGAATTAAAAAATTATTTCAGAATATTTTAATTATAGTTTACATTTATGTGATTTACTCTAATGGTGAGTATTGCGACAAGCTCATTTTCTAAGTAACCTAATTTTAAAGTAAAGCCTTCGCGTACTATTTTTATTTCATTTTTTTTTGTTTGCTCAGATGTCAAGGTTTACGAGATGAAATTTGAAAGTTCGTTATTTATTTTGTAAATCGGAAATTCTTAGCAAAATATTTTGCTATTTTTATTTCAGAGGAGAGAGTTTATATGATTGGGATATACGTATTTTATTTAATTCACTTTCACTGCTTTCTACGCATCTAAAAAGAAATTTTTGCTATAAAATAGCGAAAGTTGCGTAACCTGAACAGGTATTTTATTGTCATATCAAATTCGCGACCTAAATTTTACAGGAAGTCGTATTTTAAAAATTAAGTAACCAATATTTCCACCGATTTGAATCCCAAACATTATTTTCAACTTATAGTTTTTTCATTTTTTGTTTTTTTATAAAGCTTCTAAGTTGTTTCCTCTGTTTAATTATAAATTGCACTGTAATTAATGTTGACTGTGGCAATCAAGAATGGTTGCTTGTCATCATTTCCTTCTCTAGAAATGCTGCAATGACACCAAATTTATTTAATTTCAGTGTGCGACAATAAGATAATAAATGTTCAATTATTTAATAAATGCACACTACGTTTTGTTATTCTTATATTATATATAGTTTTATTAAACTTTTTAAAATATAAATTAGTTTGATACACTTAAACAAAACTATATGCGAACCACCGATTGTTTCGCTTTAAACTTCCTCGTGACCTATCAAATTATGCATAAAACCAAGTAGCTACGCTTCTGCACTGCAAGTCCGAATTTACCAAACTTCCTAATCCGGAAGAGGATCAATTTGCTTAATTCCCAATCCAGTAAGCGATCAGTTCCAAACTCCGAAGTCAATCCTTTCCTCAATCAACAATTAAACAGTAGCGATAAATTCGCATGTAAAAAATTAAAAAAAATGTAAACATTAAAATCCTCCCTCGGCAAGCACCTCGCGCCCGCTGCACATCACCAACAACACATGAAAAAAAAGCACTCTCACTCTTAGGCAAAAAAAAAAAAAAATAATAACAATCGGCCAAGTAACACTTGCCCGATGAAGCGAGAAACACGTGCGCAGAGAGGAGAGGACTCACGCTTGAGCTCGCGTCCGTCGGGAGGGCAGGGACCTTTGGACATGAGGCAATTGAAGTAGTGCTGCAGCAGCCTCTTGCTGTTGAGCACCTCGTCCAGGTTGACCTTGTCCCAGCGCGTCATGTAGGTGTGCGGCTTCGGCCAGGGATAGCCGCTGGCGGCGGTCTTCTCGTGTTTGCCGTCGAGGCAGCCGCCTAGCAGCCAGCACAGAGCCAGCCAGCACATCCGCTTGTCCATGTCGTAAGTGAGAGACTACCGAGGAAAGAGTGCGTGCAGCGCTTTTGCCCCGGCCAGACACACACACATACACCACACACCACCGGCGCTGCCCTCGTGGGGGCGGCTGCTGCTGCTGCTACCGGCTGCTTTCTTTCGCCGGTCGTTCTCTCTCTCTCTCTCTCTCTCTGCTTTCGCTGCACTTTTCGCGCTCTGCACTTCTTCAACTGGGTCGGGACGTAACGTTTGGGCTACTTTTGCACGGTATTTTTTAAAGAGCGGAGGCGCTCTCGTGGGTTATTGTAAAATTAATGATATCCGTATAAACAAGAGCTCGTTTTTTACACCACCCGTGTTCAATGAACTTGAAAACTCGATCGCTTCTTTCGCAATCTCTTAGCAAACAATGCGTCACATCTCGCGCTTTCACCATTGTTCCGACTGGTACATTAACGCGTCCTCTCGTACGTGAGCTTTTTATTAGCGCATTGTTTTGTCAATATCTTCATCCTGCCGAGTTTACGGGGATGTTGCATTTTATAGTTGTTTACGAGGTGAAAAGCAAGCTGGAAAGGAGTTCAAGTAAAATATATTAGTTGTATTAATTTTTTTTAGCGAACGAGCAGATTATCGCGATCGCTGAATTAAATGAGATTTTTTTTTTCAGCTAAATTTAGTAATTAAGAGATTTAGGTCAATAAAGTCGAGCATCGAAAAGATATCGAAAGCCAATTAAAAGTAAAAGCTCAGAAAGTGGAAAATAACGCCGGCCGATCCGGTCAAGTGACACACAAAAAGCAGATAAGTAACGACAGGAGAGCCGCTCTTGTTCTTGCACTTTTCCCGATGTTAAGCCGATATTGCTCCAGAAACGGCGCGGCCGCTCATGCCGAAAAGATCACCGTTTGTCCGCCATGCCGGGTCACGCATTTCTCCTCGCGTTCTCGGGATTCTTCTCTCGCCGCATCGGCCTTTCGGCGGCGAGCTTCTCCCAAGGAGCTTTCCCTTCAAAAAGCTTCGCCGCGGGATCCGGACCGTTCCGCAAGTCGGTCGAGTAGGTATGCCGTTCCCCGAGACGTGAAGAAAATACTTGTTGGCTCGTGCGAGCCGAGCCGCGTTGGGATATGTATGACTTTTCACGTTTCGCGGGCAGCCTTTGTCTTTTTTCTTTTCTGCGACGCTGAAACTGGATATTTTCGAGAAACGATCGTAACTTCTTAATTGGAAAACTACTCGAGATCAAGCTCGGATTAAATGCTGGTTATTACTCAAAAATAATTCGAGGAGTAAGTATTACAAGATTTTTTAAAGAATGGAAACCTTGGAAACGTTTTAAGACCTCTAATATAACGCTGCAGCATTGCGTAAGAGGGTTTGACGACAATAATTAAGGGTTATAAGTATGCAGCACTTGTAGTAGAATATAGAAACCATTTTAAAGAAGCGATAAAAAATAGCTTCTCTTAATTGTAAAACACCATAATCGTTAATTATTAACCTACCATACTAGAAACTTGATAATAACTCAATCGCATTATGTCACGACTTATTGTACTTCCTTATTCCTTTGAATAAACTTGCTGTAATTTTATTTGCGATGCATTCACTGTATTCAAATTGCAATGTATTTATCCCGCTGCGAAAGGAATATTACCGTAGTAATAACGCAATAGTAGCCAATAACGGTACACCGGCTATTACAACAATTTAATTTTAAGTGCGCGCTCGTCGTGCCTACGTCGAACAATTAATTCTTGAGGCATCTCTCGCGTGCTGTTAATTGATGAAAATAGGAAGAAACTGAGCGACAACAAAGGCCTCTCTGCGGAATCGTCGCGCGGAATAACGTAGGAAAAAATTATTGAAGATTGAGCCAAGACCTTTCGCACTAACGAGGTCAATTATCTTTACAGCTTCGGGAACGCGGTGGAATTCATCAAGCAGAAGTTTTTTTTTTCTAAAATTCACTGAACGCTTCCTTTAGTAACTATATACTGTATAAACATGTCGCATTGTAAAACCTCCTTGAGTATTGATTATTTTGAAAAATAATGAAACGTTCTCAAGTTAATAGTATGAAACTACTGCATATTTTTAAAGAGACCAAAAGTACGCGTTTCTGAGTACATTTCTTGGAATTTTATCGCTACTTTTTTAATTATTTTAATTGCAGGTCACTGCTCGACACGCCGCGTAAGCAGAAATAAAAAATCGTTAAAGAATTCAAACAATGCAACGTGTAATTCAAATTCATTTCTTTTTCAAATACAATATAATTCTGAAAACGCCATGAGAACTTTGTTTCATCCACAGCATATTTAACTCAATAATAGATGACCAAAACAGTTATAGCACTCCAGAAATTTAGGTTAAACGCCTGTATATAACCGCGCGTCTTAAATTAAACCCTGCGAAATTATACATATATTTATGCTAATACCCGGCGCTCGAGTGAAAAAATTCGATGATCGTCATTATAACAGCACGGCGATGACCGACTTTTACAGCCCTAAAAAAGTAAGCCCCGCAGTGGCGAAAATCGCGCGGCTCCCGGTTTTCTTTTTCTTCGTTTCTTTTTTTTTCGCGCGCCGCGCTACATACGCCTGCGTAGGACGAGTCCCGTTCGATAAAAGCCCCCCCGAAACCGAGCGAGAAACTCGCCGGCGGCCGCGAACCTGACCCGATTCGAAATGCGCGCGAGCGACTCGGCACACACGAGACTCTCTCGCGAGAGAGAGGATCAATTTCTCCCGCTCGCGCGACGACGACGTTTCGCTAATTTAAATGCGTCGAGGCGGTGGCGCCGCCGTGTGTGTGTGTGTGTGTGTGTGTATTGAAACCTCGAGAACCCGTTTCTCTGTTTGTTTACGCTTTCGCGCGCGGTGACGACCGCGTCCCGCTGCTTCTTATTTTTTAAACTTTTTCAATTTCTGGGCTACTGGATGATCTGTTTGCAGGCATTAAACGCTGCACGCTTTTGCTGAGTTTTCGGTTTGATTTTTAGGTTTCGAATTATATGAAAATTCAAGTTTCGCTGTTTAGTCGCAGCAAGGATTTCAACATTTTGTTGATTATTAATTAACGACGAAATTCCAATATTCAAATTGGAAACTCAATATGATGATAGTTGTTGCATAATTAAATTCTGCAGATCATAGCTATTATGAATATTCTATTAGCATTAAAATATTAATCCTGGGAAATGTTTGAAACTCTAATATTATATATATTACATTCGATCGTCCGCAATAAAACACGAGCTACCTTCGCAAAATCGTTTTCATCCCGCTGTTATTTCGTGCCTCAATATCGCGAATTAGCATCTCCATTTTAATATGCAACTACATTCTGCGCATTCAGCGGTTCGTAAACTGTGTTCGAAATTCGATGCGGCGGCGCGAGGCCCCCATTGTACATACAGCTAAATAAAAGGTAAACACAATGTAGCGAGAATAAAATCTGCTTTATTACGTGATACCACGGCCGGAGAGAATCGCATCGGCAGTGCGTGAACAAAGAAACATAAGCGCGCGACGCGATTAGCATAAACGCCCAGAATCGAAAATCCATCCCGCCTGGGGGGAGAAGCTACAATTGGAGAGCAGCCCGATCGCTGATTTGGAATTCGATCGGTGTGCGAGTTGGCTCCTCTCCAGCCGATCGTCAGGCCGAGGAACCTCGAGGCTCGCCATCCGCCGGCGTCGCCGCTGCCGTTGCCTCATCCGCGGGCGCGCTGCAGCAACTCATCCACTCGCGAGAGCGGCGCTGGCTGCTCGTGTAGGTGGTCAGTCGCTCGCCGGCCATTACGATCGTGGCGAGGATCAGGCCGCCGACTATCATAAACATCGCCGGACTGAACTCTTGCAATTCGACCGGCACCGGCTGCGAGCGGAAGCTCTCCGGGCAAGTCGGACGACGGTGGTTCCAGATGCGGAAGAGGCGGTTGGTTATGCCGCTTTGTACGATCTGACGTAAACTGCGACGATAGATTCGAATCAGTAGAAATAATTGGAGAATAATTTGAATTCGATGAAAAAGGATTTTTAAATTTGATTATATTTAAGCTTACCCGTAGATAACCATTTTTTTGAAAGGTGAACGTTTGCTCGTGACTATTGTCACGACCCTCGGTGGTAATAATTCGATTTCTACCAAGTCGCAGATCTGATTTTGAGTAAAGGTGTCCTATGCAAAAGTCACAAGTTGTTTAAGTAACCCTTTTTTCATAATATATTTTTGTGTTCTTACCTCTATTAATTTGTATGCAGTGGCAGTATCGATAAAGAAAGCATAACCGCCCTTTCCTACTTCCTGAATTCCCTCAACGGCGTTCGTAAAGGACTTTTTCTTTAGATTTGGTTTGAACTTCTTCTTGTAAAAATACTGAGCTTTTTTATCTTGGGTAGTCTGAAGTTAAAAATTGTCGTTAAAAAAAAATCAACAACGATTATTTACCAATAGAGTATAGAATCTTAAATAAATTATAAACGGACTTTGAAAAAATCGTGGATGTAGGGAGTATCTTCGCAAGCAGCATGCAAATCACTATTAGCTAAATCAATAATGTTGTTGATGAATCTTGGAGGGGCAGAAAGAAGTGAGCCGACTATACTTGCTGAATAGAACTGGTACATAAGCAGAGCCCAAAGAAAGAGCGTAATAAAAACGATGCGTCCAGCATACAAATGAGGCCCATCGCTCAAACCTGTACAAAGAAAAATTCTACAGGATAATTTTAAGTATAACATCAAGTAACCTTCATCATATTTTTATTAGTTCTTTTAAACCAAATAGATTCTTAATTTGGCGGTTAAAATTAAATTAGCGTTTCATTCTCACTAAAAGTATTATTTTTTTTCTCGCGATTAGAATAATTTGATTACTCTTTCAGGTAAATGCCATTAATAGAAAGAAATACTAATAGGAAGAAATTTTAAATCGATCATTAGAAATATTTTTTTAAACTATACAACCTTGCTGAGATACCGCTGCGAATGTAATGAGCGCCGTCTCCGAGGAAGGACAGGCATAAAGCTGAGTGCCATTTTTAGAGTTGTAATAATCCTCTATCTTGGCGGTAACGAGCAACAAAACCCAGCATACTATGCTGACATTCAAAACCAACCACCATACATTCTGAGTGAATGGCTTCAAAAAAGGGTTCCTGACGTTGCTCTTTTTTGGATGCCGCATTATGAACCAAGGTCTAATGAAACAAAACATAAATTTCTGCCTCTGGAATGTTATCATTTTTTTAACGTAATTTTAATTACTTTACGACATAAGTTTCAACGGTGAATTCACAAGCGTCCAGCCTTTCCATTTTATACTGAAAAGGTGCAGCGCTGATATCAACAACGCCTTTCACCATGTCGCCCAAAATGCCATTAAATGATCCATTTACGATGTAACCCCAGGTTTTGTCTTGTTTTAGATTGATCCTGATCAAATGATAACTTATGATTTTCCGTCTTTTTGAACATTATTATTTTTAAATTGTATAATTAAGTCGTCAACATTAATTACGTGAAATTATACATATCTCGAAGTTGAAGAACAAGAGCATAATGAAAACGAATCATTGTGTCTAAATGAGGATCGATTGGAGTCGTAAGATACGTGTCGAAATCGGGCCTCGGCTTATTCATAAGCTAAAAAGTATACACTTGTAATGACACAGAATAGGATAATAAACTTAATTGAAACGTACGACAATAGAAAAGTTCAGTGGGATCCCGTGAAAGTCCTGTCGCCTTTTGTATTTGTACTGAGTTAGATGATTTACTAAGCCATTATTTTCATCCCAATGACCCATGAACGTAACGTTGAGCTTCCCACCATGACGGTACGCGTGGTTATACACATCATAAAGCGTGTACGTAGGTTTGTTAGCCAAAACAAGAGTTAGTTCCGACTCAATCGTAAGCGGAAGTCCGTCTAGAATTGTTATCGGTACTTCTGATGCCGTAGTAACGGATAACCAGTTGTAGGAATCGTTGAATGGTAAACGGTCTCTTGAAAACTTAATTCAATTTATATTTTTTAATTGTTAATTTAGATATTCAAATTAACTTATATGGTTTTTATAAATTGTTAATATTTAATTAGGAGATTTAACTTTCATAATTTAAATGGATTTTCATACCTGATCAAAGACAGTATGACTATTAGGGCAATCCAAATCAAGAATGACGCCAAGCTTATAATAATTAACCTTCATTATATCTTTTATATTTAAATTGTCTTCAATTACATTATAAGAAATTCTTATGTTTTTATTTCTGACATAGTGCGTATAATCAAATATATCTATGTAGAAAAGAAAAAAAATGTAGATTATAGGTAGATAAGATTAAAAAGTAGTAGCACTTTTTATAACGCGTGTACCATATTTATCCCAGCAGGCGAATACAACAATTTGATTCACGTTTTTTTGATAAAAGTACTGTACGCTGAAGGCTGGATCTAATTTCTCACTGATTGCTGGAGAAATAAAGGCGACAAGCGCAAAAATTGTCAGCACCTTAGCAATTCCTTTTAGATTACCTTCCATCATTAGAGATTCCAGATTTCGGTGTTCATTATCTAAGGCCGCGCGAGTAACCTACATCGCGCCTCTTCGCAATATTATGTGACAAATCTTTCCCTCTCCAGCATAAAGGGAAGCATTGGCAGCACTTTGTATTCTATTACTTAAAGCATAGCTCGTTAAAGTTTCATACTACCAGTATACGGACGCATAATTTTCCCGATCTACGATATGCAAATTGCACAGAACGGAATGCGTTCATTAATTCAGTGTGTCTCATATTACAGCTATCGGAAGCATAGCAAGCTGTCATCGGTTACTCGGGAGCCGCTGGGAGAGCGGGAAAGAGAAGGAGGGAAAGAAAGAGAGAGAGAGAGAGAGAGAGAGAGAGAGAGAGAGAGAGAGAGAGAGAGAGAGAGAGAGAGATTGAGAGAGAGAGAGAGAGAGAGAGAGAGAGCGACGCGTAAAGCCGTGCAAAAGCACAGTGCTGGCCGTGATCGGCTGCACAGTGGTGCAAAATCGCCGATTAGGCGGCCAAAATGCAATTTTTTTTAATTGCCTTTCTTTCTAACATTATAATCATTTTTGTATTCTTAAGGGGGTTCTATACCCATCATTGACATAGTTTTAAATGACCTGTAAAACAGAAATTTAAATTAATAATAGTTTATACTATCTATATGTTAAAAATATAGCTCATTCTGAATCAAATGAGCCGAGACAGAAATAGGTCCATTTGTTTCAGAGATATTTCAATCTCAAATTTTGTTCTTTGGCGTCAACTCCTGGTTGAACCGTTCCACGGATTGGTATGAAACAGGGCTTAAAATTTTTGTTTTTGATGTCATTTAGGGCCAAAGCTCTGACATAGTGGAATTTTTTTGATTTAGTTTTTTTAAATAAAAAAAACTGATAAGATTTCAAAATTTTAAAAAAATTTTTCAGTTTTTCTTGATTTAAAAATACTAAATCAAAAAAATTCCACTATTTCAGAGCTTTGGCCCTAAATGACATTAAAAACAAAAATTTTAAGCCCTGTTTCATACCAATCCGTGGAACGGTTCAACCAGGAGTTGACGCCAAACTCCTAAAAATCAAAGTTTTTAGAAAACAACAATAAAAGATCTTGTTATTTTCATCTGAAAATATCCACTCTACACAGCACTTATTTTTTAAACTATAATTACCACTTTTATTGAATAGTTAAAGTTGATT
>JAWWEO010020975.1:0-82881 GCA_035582975.1 Ormyrus labotus | reverse complement strand
CTTGTAAGGGGATAAGGGGATAAAGCTTTCTTCATACGAACGTTGACATAGACTAAGCAGTCTATGAGAAGCGTCACGAATGGTGGAAGTTTTTTCCACTTATTTTTAACAGTGTATATTAAATGACAGTTTATATTGAATAGCAACAACTTGTCAATTTTAATTGTATATTACGTATTTAAACTTATAAGGATAAGCTAGGAGGATCGGCAGCGCCGTTTCCTGAATCTTCAACGGTATATATTAAATACTATGCCAAAAACTCTCTTTAAGAGTTCTGGCCTTCGAAAAATAATATTTAATACGTTTGTAAATATTTTCCAGTCGATTTCGTTTTGTTTCAAAATTTGTACATAACGAAATAAAATGATAAATCCTAAGATATATCGCCAACAAAAACAGAATAAAAAAGAATCAAACTACCAATTATTTTCATCAAAGCTTTATTTCACGTCTCAAAGCCACCGATTCAACAAATTCAAAATGCTCTTCTTAAATTTCATCGACATCAGCGTGTACAAAATCGGATTAAGCGCCGAATTCAAGTAGAACATAATCCTTGAAAAGTATAGTAGCCCAAAGTATCCCTCCACCCCCAGATCCACAATCTCCTGCAGAGAACTGGACATAACCCATATGATCATCGCGCGGAACGGCAGCAGACAGATGAAGAATACGAAGGTGACGGTGCAGAGCATTCGCACCACCTGGTTCCGGTTCTGCTGCGACGTTTTTGCCTGCTCGCAGCTGATGTTCGACCTCTGCACGAGTTGGTAGACGATCAAGGAGTAGAGGGTCACGAGGATTATCACCGGGACGATGAAGAACACCGCGATGGTCGTGGAGATGTAGAAGATACTCCACTTGGCCCGGGCTTCAGTTGTACAGACGGGGATGAATTCGTCCTCTTCGATCTCAAATTTCACCATGAACAAGAACGGGCTGGAATAAAAAGGGATCGTTGAGGTTCAAATTTTGTCAAGTTATTTGCTTATTGCATACCTTGTGCATACTCCGGCAATGAACCACGTTAGTATGCATACCAAGGCTGCTCTGGATTTCGTACAAATGTAGCTGAAATCAGTTGTCTTGTCTGAGAAACATAAGATTAAGAATACATATACTTTAAGACCAAATTGTTAGAACTTACGTTGCCCGCAGAGGTTTGCATATAGCATAATAACGTTCGAAACTGATAGCTAATATCGTGAGGACTGATGCGTGAGCGACTGTTGATTCGATGAACGGCACAGCTTTACCTGGAATTTTATCGAAAAAACATAGCATTCATAATATTTAAAATAACTTCGAAAGCTGCTTTTTAATTATTTCATATTGGTTTTTTACAGTTAGTTTATGTATCTTACACATATTTTCGCCTAGCACCCAAATTCGCGGACCGGCATTTACTTCAACCAGAATAGCCGGCGTGCAGATTAGCAATACGCAGAGATCGGCGATGCTCAAATTCATAAGAAATATGTGCGTGCTGCTTTTCATGTCCTTTCCTCGTATTATAACCGTCAACACCTAATGGACGAGGAAAAAAGAGAGAGAGAGATTAAAAAGTTTTAATTAGTTTTATTGTTATCTATGGGGTGCAGTACTTGCCATTAAATTGCCGGTGACTCCTACGACTATAATTAGTATGCAAATTATCATGGAGACTATTTGCATGTAAATCGGTAGCTTATACAAGTTCTCGATTGAGTCAGATTCATTTGTTGTTAGTTCTAAAATGAAACGGTGTTTATTTAATAGGAATGTAAATAAATATATACATATAAATTATTAATTAATTACTATAACTTTTTAATTCAATTTTTATAATTTTATGTGTATTAAATCTTACGTAATTAATACGAATTAATCAAAAGTTTAAATAATAAAAAATCATTATTTGTTTATTTACGCACTGAAATCGGAAAGTTATCGAAGCGCGACGAGTACACTTCGCACCCCGCTGTTTCAGATAGGATTGAGAAAAAATTGAATTATGTCTAATTGGTCGAATGTTGAAAGTAAAAGGAATAAATCTTAAACAACGAATAAAATTCTATTATTAATTTATTAATTAATATTTTAATTTTTTTACTTATTTAAACGATTAGACACGTGAAAACTATTGCGTTTTCATAATAAAAATGTAGTCAATTTTCTTTCTCAAAATATTATTGTTAAATTTAAATTATTATGACTGTAAAAAGTTATTTTACGTAACATTAAAATATTTATCTTTGAAATTTTAAGTGCAACTTACCCTCGCACAGAATTGTGCAGTTAACTGTATGCATTTTTGGTTAGTTAAAAATGTGCAGATTTTAATTGACCCACTTTGAATTGAATCACGTAAATTAGCACATTTTCATAGCAATATTTTTAACTATGCACAGATCGATTATTACTTTTGTAATTTTCAAAAGCTCGAGGTACGAAATAGATGACGGTGACCTGTACTTTATCCTGTCGCGTTACGTACAAGAGCATGCGCGAATCTGATTGAATTTCAAGGGTGCGCACAAAACTTGTTTTAGATATATAACTATCGCAATCAAAATTTATTTTTGGAAATTTGGTAAAATAGCAACATTTACTTAAGATATTGAGATGAGATTTTCTAAGATTATTATTAATTCATTTTATTAATAGTTTCCTTCGAATTTCATTTGCTTTAAGAAAGTTTATTATGATAAAAAGGGCATTACAGTTAATTAAACAGAATAGTAAATAAATACAACTGGTATTTAAGATAAATAATGTGTTTATTTAATCGCAAGTTTTATTTTACATTCGCAGAAAAAATTATTTGCTGCTTGCATGCATTACAATTCCTATAAAAGTAAAGACTTAAAATGAGTTTCATGGAAGTATTTTATGGAAGGCAGTGTTATATGTCAAAGTTCAGTGTGTATATAGTTCGAAAAATTTCGGTTAAAAATCAAAGACGGCAAGATCTTTTTGTACTTTTAATTGCGTACTTGTATAAATGCATGGTAAATTAATACTTTCGGTAAAGTATAAGTCATCAGGCTTAAAATTGAATGTAAAAATACTTTAAATACTTAAATCATCATAATTTATCCTATAAGTAACTGACCTGTTAAATACTTTATAAATGCATTATATCATTTTTTAATCACCCAAGTTCTACGAAAATTAAAGTAGACGTCAACTCAAAAGCAAAAATAAGAATGGAGCTGCAATTGAAATTTATGGCCTGATATTACATGTATTTTTTTTTAATTTTGATATTAAAATACGCTGTATTTTTAATTTTTTTTTAATAAAAAATACTAATGATTTTCAATCCTTATATCCTTATATAAAATTATTGTTATTTAAAAATCACGAGAAAATTACATTTTTAGTCGCTTCAGTTTCCTATTTAAAAAACATAAAAGCGCCCTGGAGGCAAGTTTAAGAGATTCATTTATACTTTTAGTATAAATTTTCGACATTACTGACGTATCACGAGACGTAGTAGCGTCCCTAAGGCAAGCATAAGTGATATATAAATAAGTTTTTTAAATATATCTTGGACAGTTGTATGGACGGAATGTACATATTCCTAAGATAGTTTAGTAGAGCATTATGGCACCAACAGATTTTTCTTCTATTCCATTGAACGGTTTCCGTTGTTTCCTTTGAGTTCGGATTGTACTCCACTTAATTAAGCAAACATTTGCTATATGTAATATGCAGGCAACAATGAGAAGCCTAAAATGAAAATAATTTATTTAATAAAAATAATATCGAAGTAATATTATATAATACCCAAAATATGTACGACCAAAGTTCAAAAAAGTGTCAACTTGGCATTTTGAAACTAAAATCATGAGTTAAAATGTAAAAATAAAAGAATGAATTAAAATTTTTAATCTTATAAAAAATCATTTTACATGAATTTTATTCAACTTTTCACGAGAAGTTACATACATTTTCCTCAGTGGTAAAATTGAAGAAAGACCAAAGTATAACACTTCTAGAACCAGGTAGAACATGTTTAGGATTATAATTAAAATTATGGAAAAATTGTTAAAAAATATTTTTACCAAAAAGAGTAACCTAATGTAGTTTTTCCTTCACTTGTCCAAAAATTGTCTAAATCTTCTTGAGGTAAAACATTTTCATACAATCTAGTATGAAATTGTACAGACCATGTGCTTATACTAATTAAGCACATTAAACCTAAAAAGAAAAATTATTTGAATTATTACATTATTTGTAGATGATTAATAAAATTATTTATAGCTTGGAATATAGAAAGTGTTGGAGCTTACATGCGATTACATTAGTAAGATAAATTCCTGGTAATGAAAATAATTTGATTCTAGGTGTTGTGACAGAATTAATAACTGCCAAAAAGGCAGCAAGCCCAGCACACAATAATGCTAGGCAAGTGGAAATTAGTGTAGTACACCACAGACTCCAGGACATTAATCTTGGATTCTTTTCAATCATTTCTGAAACTATAAATTTACATGAATTAATAACCAATATAATCTTATTGTTAATACTGTTACTTTTTAATAAATGTACCATACCTGAAATGTCATGTGGTCTTTCGCCAAAAGCAACATTAAGTACTTTTCTTCCATGTAAAAGACCGAAATAAATAGATCCTGAGCTTGCAGCAGGATTGCGTTTTCTCCAAGGTTCTGATTCTATCCAATGGTTTGTGACCAATGATGTACAAACCAAACTTCCACAAAAAAGTGATACAAAAAATGTTGCAAATATTATTCCCCTTTGAAATGTATCAGTCATGATAGCTACAAATCTTCTGAAAAGTAATTGAACATATGCTTAAATTTAAATTATGCTTAAGTAGTGCAAACTCTTAGGTTATAATTCCAAAAAATCAGTCCATTTTTTTTACGACTTATGAAGAAAGTTTAAGAAACTTATTTACAAAAATTAATTAATCTAAATAAATTCTTACCTTACAAAATAATCTTGAAATTAAAAATTTTCTTCAAAATACATAAAAGCCGTTAAGTAGTCCTTACATATGAATAATACTTTTTAGTAGAAAAATTTAATACATTTTTTTACTAAATTAAATGATTCTTCGGTCGTAATAACGACACATTTTCAGTCGCACTATTTATGATCGAAACAAAAACAACTATTCATTTTTGTTTTTAAAAGTCAACAGGTGATTGTTTACATGGCTGTTCTATTACTGACAGCTGCAGCTGTACGTTAAAAACTTGTTAGAGTAGAAAAATAGCTAATAAAAAAAAAACGTAGTTATTCCAAGTCTTATTTGGAATATTTCAAGTAACTTTGGAAGACACTTTACTTTATTTTGTTTTGTATTTATTTTTTGCAATTTATAGTTTATTATTTTTCATTGTTCCATTCCACTGAACAATTGTCCTGATTTCAGTTTCTTATTCCTGTTGTGAATGCAGAACGTTTCTTTCTTTATTCAACTAGAAAAAAATTAAATTGATAACTTTTTATCAAATTATAACTATAAAATATTTCAACAAATAGATAAATTTTAAATTCTTACAATATTTTTATAATTATTATCGTCCGTTTAGTCCATATTCCTTGTACATTGATTTTATCTTTCAAACCTACCGGCCTACCGTCACGTATTTCGTTCATTGGTCGCTTGATATCTAATTCATCTAACATCTGTCTCTTATCTGCGCACTTTCTTCGTGTTTGAGCCACATTGGTAAACACACTAATATTTAAAATCGATAATGCCAAGAGATTTATAAGGTTTATTCATATTCGTAAAATTTTCTACAATAGTATGGTGTTTAAATAAAAAACAATAGATTTATTCCAGCGTGAATGTCGTTATCATTGATCAACGCTTTATTATTATTATTGCCACGTAAGGATATATATATTTTTACCGAATTCAGACTGAATGATTGCAATGGAAAAGTTCATTTGGAAGAAATTAAAATTGATTTTTAAACACTACATTGAATTTTATGGAGTTTTCGATAATATTTGTATTTTAAAAGTATTATAAGACCAAATATTTATTTTCAGAAAATGATGCACCATCAATTTTGGATCACCAAGCAAACTCTTTCCCAAAAGCTTGGAAGAAAAGAAGATGAGTGCATTGTTTCATCTGATGCTGAACTTGATGCCAAATTAGAGCTTTTTCGTAACATTCAAATGTCATGTAATCTTCTCCAAAGAATTATTGATAAATATCAAGAATCTATTTGCTGTAAGTACAATCTGGACTGATGTATGAGTTTAATTTTATTCAGTTGTATAAAATTAATCTTGTATTTTAGATTTATCTCAAGAAACAAATTCAATGGGAAGATTCTTAAAAGAAAACAGCGAAGAAGACAAAACAAAAGCTGGAGAAGCTATGTTAATTGTAGGAAAAGCTTTGATATTTTGCGCACAACAGCAAGTACTTTTGCATGAACCTTTAATGCGATTTTACCAAGAGCTTGAAACGTTTCGACAAAGAGCAATTGGAGATACACTTCAGAATGTTGTAACTATGGAAAAAGCAAGAACAGAATACAGAGCAGCTTTATCTTGGATGAAAAATGTGTCACAGCAACTTGATCCTGATACCTCTAAACAATTGGAAAAGTTCAAAAAAGTTCAGGACCAAGTAAGAAGGTATGTAGAATAAATTCCAAAAAAAAAGAAAGCATGCAAAAAATTTAATTTAATTGTGGGCAATTTAATTAATTGCGTGACATAATGATTTTTGCAGAGGTAAAAGGAATTTTGATAAATTGGCTCTTGATTGTTTGCAAAAAGTTGATCTACTTGCAGCAGCACGCTGCAATATGCTTAACCATACATTAAATTTCTACCATAACAAATTTATTACTTATACTGATAAATCAGCCAAAACCTTTTCATCAACATTAAAAACTCTTGAAGAACAGAAAAAACGAAATAATGAAATTCAAATAAAAACTTTAATAACTGAGAGAATTGGAACTAATAATAAGCCAAAAAAGACTACTAATGAAAAGTAAGTATTTAAAAATTTTAATAAAAAATTATTTAATCTTTTTACCATTAATCTCTGTTTTATTAGTCTGTTGATGTCTGAAAATCAATCTTCATTAATAGACACAGCAGATGAAACTGCTGTAGATGCATTAGGTAAGTTCAAAAACATTTAATAAATTTTTATTTATTGTATGAAGAATTAACAATTTTTTAATTTATTATATATATTTTTAGAAAAGTTAAGAGAAGAAAATGATTCAGATATTGGAGAGACAAAAGATGCCAGTTCTAGTCAGTGGGAATCTTCAACTCTTCAAACACAGTCACAAACTCCAGAATATTTTGATGAACTTCAGAAAGCATTGCTATCTGAATGTAAAAATATCTTGAGTGAAATTTCTGTTGAAGAAACTAGAAGCACTGATTTTTCGAAAATTGACTGGAATACTGAAGACAGTGATAGTTTTCTTCCTTCAGCACTTTTAAAACAAAGTTTGCAAAGTGCAACTACACCTTTAAAACCAGAAAGCAAAAGCTCTCCTGCAGGAAAAGGAAATGTAAGATCTTTTTTAGTTAATTTCTAAAATAAAAATGGTAACTATAATTTCAAAGTAGCATCCACACATTTAAAATGTAAACTTATAACATCTTTTTAGGAACAATCAAATAAAAATCATAGTATAAAGCCTTGGATGAATTTGTTTGAAGAATTGGATCCATTATCTAATAATTCAATTGACAAAGCGGCAAAACAAAAAAATTCGTTTGTATAAAGTGTTATAAGCATCGTATTTAATTATACCAAAGTTTATTGTGCAATTATTTATCATTTAATATTAATAAAAATTAATATAAATATTAAAATAATTATTTTTTATTTCATTAAATTTTAAAAAGTAAAAAAAGAATTTAGAAAAATAAAAGAGATTGATAAAAAGTTGTATATTTCTATTTAAAGGAAAATATATATTTATGTAGTTTAAACTCATACTTTATTTTTATGTTTTATGCAAATATTATACCATTAATAGTTGATTAACTCTTAATGGTATAATTAATAATCAGAATTTCCGATTGTGTAAATTAAAGGCATTAAATACCGTTTTTCATATAAACACAACTTACATACTTTTGTACCGTACACAATGGTTTTAATTTCTAATTTAACATTTTTTTGACGTCATCCAATCAACGAGATATTTTTCGTACTTAAAATACAGATTTAATTTATAAAATATTGTACATTTTTAATATTCTTAATTAAAAGTCTATATTTAAAATAAAATTATATTTGTACTATTATTAATGATTTTATTAATATAACTCCAATGCTTCTTTATAATTAAAATTATAAAGCTTAGAAAAATTTATATTGTCTTTTTTTATAGATCTTATAAATGTAATGTATCATGTGGATACTTTTCAAGTAAAAAATCTTAATACATATGAACACATTTTGTAATACATTATTCAAATAGATCTTCATAAACTTTTAGATCACGTTTATCTTTATGTGCACCTTTTTGGTTATAACTAGCTGCTACAGTAGACCACATGGAACTAGATGTTGTATCATTTATTGGATCAATCACTGGCTGCCTTCTTGCCATTGAAACTTTTAATTGAATTGATGATGCCATAATTCCATCCATTTCACTAATTGCACGCTCTGCTGATTCTGATTTTTCAAAAGTAATGAAACCTCTAATAATAAAAGATAAATTGAAATTAATAACAAAAATTAAACATATATCTTTTATGTGCATTCTATTAAATAATAATTACTTTTTTTCAGCTTCCATTGTAATTTTCAGTATATTTCCAAATACTGAAAAATGCTTCTTAAGAAAATCTTCTGATATTTTGTATCCAGATACAAATATAGTATTGCCTTTGATTGGTTTTGATTCTGGCTTTGAAGATAATGATTTTTCAGTAGTTACCCTATCTTCTGGATCACTAGCTGAAACAAAACTGTCATAAAGACCTTTTACTTTTGGTCTAGGAACTGGCTCATTCATATCATCATCTTCCGGCTGTGTTGCTGAGAAAGGTTGATAAGAAGATACTGTTTTCTCTGCGCTGTTTAATTTTCTTTCTAAACCTCGAGGTCTTTTAAAAGCTTGTTCAGGACGTTTTGGAGTTTTTGGAGCAGTTATAACTCCAGACTTTATCAATTTCTTGGCAACTTCTCTAGCATCCCTGGCTTCTGTTGGTCGCTTTGGTGCTTGAGGAATCCTTTCTGGTTCTGGTTTAGGTGTTTTCAAATCTTGAAGTGCTTTTTTCTAGAAAGTTTCATATGCATGTGTTAAAATAGAACATCGAATTGTTGTCAGGGCTTAGCACCATAAATAGAACGACGTTAAATAAGATAAAAAAAAATCGAAATAATTTTTATCTTATTTAAAAGTAAGTAAATTTAGTCCTTAATTTTAATTATTGTTCAGACTCAGATTGCATTTTATATAGCATAATATAATATACTTAATGTACATAAAATGTAAGCGTTCAAACTTAATCTTCAAAATAATAAAACGTAAAAAATTACCTTTCGTTTCAATTTATTATATTTTGCTTTGAGCATTAACTCTTCTTCCGTTGCATTTGATGGAAAATGCATAACATACACCATGTTGACTAAATTACTTTTAAAACACTTTACCTCTTTCACCTACTCGTGAAGCGTGACGCACTCCGAATGTCAACAAAATGTCAAACAATCAAACTTAACCTACAAATTTCTTATTTGAAACCACTGTGGTAGAGCTGAATGTGCATTATAGAACAGTGGAATGTGGAACTGTAGAACGAAGGATCCCACACAGGCACACACTGATAAACGTCAACCCGGTCAAGTCGCAGGTGTTATTGTTATAATATACTGGCAAGAAGCGCCAAAAAGCATTTTCGAGCACAAATCGCTGCTTCTTTGTTTATTTATTTATTTTAAGTTTTGTTTTATCCAAAATTATGAGTAAGAGACGTTGCCCGTTCGAATTTGACTTATGTCCGCAAATGAAAATTCACGTTGGTGAAAAAGAAGTAGCAGCAACTAATGAAAAAAGCATGAATTCTATATACGGTAATTATACAGAATAACTCGCTGAATAAAATCGTTTTTTTTACTAAATGATACAATCTTTTATTTATAGAAAAGACTCTAATGACACTGAAAGAAGGATCAAAATTCTTTTCATTTGGTTCCAAAAATGCACAAGGTCAAAACAAGGTATGTTGGTTTACATAGAAAAAATTTTATGTTTATAATATGGATTTAAATATTAAACAATTAAGAACATCTTTTTAATTTACAATATTCATAAATAATACTTAATGTAATAAAAAATTATAAGAAAGTATTAATTATAATTAAGAGTTTATGAATTATAAAGAAGAAAATTGCAATTTTTTGTTTGCTTTTTAGACTCGTTCATCAGATTTATGTGGATGTTGCTGTATTATCGATTATAATCAACCTTCAAGATGCAATTACTGTGATCAAGTTATGTGCTTCCAATGCTTAGTACAATGTACAAAGTGCAGTGGATCTTTCTGTCAAAATTGTTCCTTAATTTTGTAAGTTTCATGTACATAATATTTCATTAATTAATAAACATATTTATTTATTAACATCTTACAAAGTATTTACAAGATTAATTTTGTTTTTTCAGATATGATGAAGATGAGCAGAATATCTGTCTTTCATGCTATAAATAGCAAAATAATTATCAAATTGTTCTTTGTATAAAAATAGTTTAAGCTTGTTTATTTTAGAAAATATATTTATGTAATAATGTTATATACATGCCTTATTGTACAGTTAAACTTTTAAAACACATTTTAACTTTTATATTTATTTAAACTCTATATTTTTGTACAAGGACTGTTAGTCTATTTTTAATAAAAAAAACAATACTTTATAACAATTCTGTAAAAATTTTTAAGTTCCTTTAATTTTTACGAAATAAAGCGCCGAAAAGACAAACTGAACTTTTACATAATCCCATTGTAGACTACACCTTTGCTCTCAATATTCTGCGATTCTACCTACTAACCGCTACGTGTACATGCGTTCGTGATATGATTGTGGATGTAGCTTCAAAAAGGCCTTCCTAATATTTGTGTTTTATATTTATAACCTTATTCGCATTAGCAGCTTGAGAGGTTTTATAAGCGTATTTTTCATATTTATTACTTTATAAAGTAATAGTGTAGTATTATTGAAAACTTTTACGTTTATCTATTTATTAACCTATTTATTTATTTAATTTTGAGAAAAAAGCATTTATACAAAGAAACAATTAAAGTCTGTCAGTAATGATTGATCCCAAGTATGCTGATTTACCAGGAATTGTAAGTAAACAGTAGCATAGTTATTTTAATATTAATAAACTAAATTCTTTATTCTTTCTTATTTATTAAATCCAATGATTAACCTAATTTACAGATGTACAAGTAGCTTTTCTTTTATGACATATGCGTCAAGTCTTCTGCTAAAAAAGTAATTTTTACCTTAGACTAGTAAAAAATGACATTTTAGATTTTTTCCTCGTTTTCAATAGAAGAAAACAATTATAAATGAACTTTACAACTTTTAAAGCATAAAATAAAATTGTCACTCTGTTTCTATAATACTATAAGTAGTAAGTTTATGAGTTGTGGAATTTAAATATAGCATTGAATTTTAAGTTCATTTAGTAATAATTTCTTATTTGGGTAATGTAAACTGCAGTTAAAATTAAAATTCATTCAAATAAATTTAATAATTTTATTCTACTTTATATCTATCTTGTGGTGTTGTAATAAAAGAAGTTATTTAAAAATATTGAAATTAAAAAATAAAAAATAGTAACTGTTAAATCTGTAGTAAACAGAAAATTAACAGAACAGAAAGTAAACAGAAAATTCATTAATTATGTATTTCTTATTTTATAATTTTATAACATTAAACTTTTAAATTTTATTTTGCAGGCCTACGATCAACCAGATATTTATGAAACAGATGATCGAGTAGACAATGAGTCAGAAGATTTACCGCCGGTGCGCATGTCTTTTAACAATAACTTTTATATCAACGTATTTGTATTTTTATACTTCATTCTTTATTTCCGTTAATATACGATTTACGAAGTTTTTTCGAAAATCCAAATACAACAGCAGAAATAATATTTTATTCATATTTAATATTTTATACATGATTTATATTTACAGGATGACGGAGAATCAGTCGAAAAATTTTATATCAATGCCACGGACGCGTACGATAAATTTAAAGACAAACGCATCAGCACAAGAGGAGTTGATTTTTCAGATACTATTTCAAAGAAAAAACTAGGCTATAACGTTTCGTACGTGTTTACTAATTTTAAAGTGTCCTAAATGCAGTATGACGATATTATTAACGATTAATTTAATCATAATTACTTTTTGCAGTAGTGGAGAGTGGGAACTTACTTGTAGGAATGAAGATGAAACGCCTTTTCAAAAATACCGAAGATTAAAACATGAGTGTGAAGAATTTATGAATGAAATAAACGTATTAAAGGTAAGAAAAAATTGATTTTGATAGCCGATATTGTATTCGATAAGCCTAACGACTAATATTCAGTTGCGTTTTAAGGATAACGTAAAGAAAACTGAAGAAGCAAAATCTCTGTCAGAAATAATGCATCAAATAGAAAATACTACAAAGGAATTGGATAGCATGAACATTGATAAACTCCTGAGTGGCAACTCAATAAATACTCTGCATAATCATCAAGAAATTCGTTTGAAGTAAGCGTAATTATTTAATTTTTCTTTAATTTTTTTCAAATTGACTTTTATTGAATACGAAAACATAATTGCATTGCAGAGAATTGCAATCTCAAATCGAGCTTTTCAAACAAAAGGATATCGACGTCAGCGAGCCTAAAAAACCTCCTAGTGCGCCTACAACAGATTCAAAGGCTGGAACCATAACGTATCAAATGGTTTATTATCCCGATAAAGCAAAGGTGCAAGACGTTGCTCGATTAAGTCATCTGGAAAAGAGACTGGGATATTTAGAAAGTGTTATCGGCGTTTCTACCGATAATACTACAAAAGCATCACAGGTATTTCAAAACTTTTCATATATTTTTTGACAAATGCAAGAGTTAGCATTATTTCTGTTTTTCAGGTATTACGATCGCAGGGCATTACCAAGTCAATCGAGAAATTGATGGCTAATGCTTGTTTATTAAGTAGCACGCAGTTAGACATTGTAGAAAATAAGGTCACTTCGTTGCTTCACAAAATGGACAGCGTATCGCAAAAGAAGGCGCAAACGGCGCAGGATACGAAATATGAGAAACAAGTAAGATGAAACTTTGCTTAAAATACTAATAGAATAAATTATTGTAATTTCCACTTGAATAATTTAAATGAATATTTTAAATATTTAGATTTCGGAGTTGTATGATTTAGTAAAACAATTTGAAAATTGTTCTGAAACTCTACCTCAAATCATTGATCGAATGGTGGCTTTAAGTGGTCTACATAAAAAAGGTAACACATGTTTTTTCCATTCATCAACTTCAAATACTTATTTAATATCTTTTCAGCTGCCGAGTTCACAACTCAGTTGAAAGAGTTGCATGATTTGGAGCAGAACATAAGCAGCTCTCTAACAAACAATAGACAAATATTAGAAGAAATGCAAAAGAACTTCAGCGGTAATTTGGAAATAATTGGTAAAGACATTGCATCATTAAGCGAACGCGTCAAGAAACTGCAAAAGTGATTTCACTAACAAGCTTAACGTAATTTTTAACTGCAATACGCACTGTACGGCACGGTACACGGATTTATATATAAAGGAGAAGTTAATGTTCGCTTACTGTTAAACAGAATAAGCAAAACTAATCATGTCATGTAAAATAGCTTTAATAAATACAAGTTATACAAATTTCAATTTAACGTTATATATTACAAGTTTGCGATAATATGTGATTCAGGAGCATACGGATTTTTACAAATTCTTTCTTAAATTCTATGCCACATCCTTTCGATAATCGGAAATCTACTAATGTTTTGTCCATTTCGATGATGTTTATTTTAAATACTAGAGGCATCTTTCTTTTATCTACAGTTGTAATTGTAATCTGAAACACAATAGCAGTATTAGTTGCTTTGTAATGTTAAAAAGTTGTTGAATTTAAGTATGCGCATGTTACTTTCGAGGTGCATAATTTTGATTTTCTATTTTTAATATTAATATGTATTTTAAATATCGTATATAAAATAAAAGAATTCTAATAAAACCCAAATTTCATCAAATCGTTTTCTTCGTGCACATTTGCACAAAATCTACTTACAGTTCCAATGTCGTTCATCCGGTAATGATAATTACACTTCTCCAGACATTCTGTAATGATTTTAACGGTATCCTCGTAGTTCGTATTGGCGAAGCAACGAGTCATACGACGAACCAGATTCTGAAAAGTATTCTGAAAAAAATACGAAGCTTTCAATGCCTGCTGCTTAAAAAAGATATTTAAATCGATACATTTAAAAAAACGTATTACCTGACTTGCTTGCGTGCAAGTTTGCATTTGGCTAGAAACTAACAAATCCTCAATGGAAGTTGGTTGCGAGAACGAGAACCCAGTCCTGTCGTTCACATTTACGCTCGTTAAACTGTTAATATCTGCAGGCGGTAGCTCTGGTTGAGAGAAGGAAATAGATTGTTCGTTGTTGCTGCGCATTTTCACGTTTTGCAAGTACAACCTGCTGCTTGACTCTCCGTCTCCTGCGAAGAGAAAAGGAAAACAATTATAATAAAAATTACGATACGAAATTGATCGAACGGACAGGATCGCGTTACCTGAGCCAGATTTAAACCAATTGTGTTCTCTTATTTGGCGCAATGTATATCTGTCCGATGGCACGTGCACTAATATTTTCTGTACATACGACAAGGATAATATGTCCAGCTTTTTCCACGGCGTTAGCGTTTGATAATTGTCGTTTTTCCATGCCTGGTATTCTGGACACGTTCTAGTTGCTTGATCCCACGGTAATTCTAAACGAACAAAACTTGAAATTATTTCGATTCACAATTTCTATTGCATCCGCAATGAACTTAACAATTAACGTCCGGCTAAATTTAAAAATCGAGCTCCTCAAGCCGATGCTCTAGAAACCTTCCTAATCTTTAACCCAGACTCCCAAGATTTCCAGAATCCGCTTACCCCCAGCCAGCAGAGCGACCAGCACGATCCCGCAGGACCAGATGTCGGCGGGCTCGGCGTGGTAGGCCCGGTCGTGCACCTCGGGGGCGACGTAGGGCATCGTGCCGCACTTCTTGTCCAGCAGGCGCTCCTTGCCGCTCAGCCTGTAAACCGTCGCCAGGCCGAAGTCCGAGACCTTGAGGTTGTCCTTGGCGTCGAGGAGCAGGTTCTCGGGCTTGAGGTCGCGGTGCGCGACGCCCCGGCTGTGCAGGTATTCGACCGCCGAGAGCAGCTGGCCGAAGTACTTGCGAGCCTCGTCCGTCGGCATTCCCAGGTCGGGTTCTGGAAAGACATACATTTTTTTTAAATATATGATACGTCTTCTAATAGGAGATAGGATTTTATTTGTATTTGATTTTATTAGTTTAAGGGTTCAAGTGGAACTTTGTTATTGTAGTGCAATAACTTTTGGTATAAAAGTCGTTTTAATATGTATGAAATGTTGTTTTAAGATATTTTATCTATTATTTTACTTCGAGTTGGAAGTTTGTACATTTTTTTAATAAGCAATTAATATAAATTAATAAAAAAACTAAAAAATATATTAAGTATGATTGAAATTTAAATAAATTTTAGAAAGTACTAAAAAAAAACTTACCTTTACTACCAATATCAGGACGTTGCACAAAAAAGAGAAAAAGTATTTTACATTTAAATAGAATTACCTATTCGGTCAAAAAGTTCGCCTCCCGCCGCATACTCTAAAAATATATACTCCATATTCGGTTCGCTTCTCTGGCCAAAGTATCGGATAATGTGAGGATTTTGCAGCATTCGGTGTATTGTCGTCTCTTTTTTTACGGAAACTCGAGCGTCCGGATGCTTCTTCACGTCAATCATTTTCATAGCCACTGGTTGATTTGTGGTTTTATTTATAACCATTCGAACCCTGCAGTTTTAAAAATAAGCCGTAACATTCATCGATTGCTTCTAATTTTACAGACAGAAGCTTTTTTTTAAAGGGACATCTATAGCGATTCCTGGGGAGGATCCATTAAAAAGTTTTGGCTTTTAAGCGGAAATTTCCGCTGCATCTGCACGTAAAACTTTGTTATAATGACCTTAAGGACTTTGGCATCGGTCGAGCTTATTGGAAACTAATGAAGAGGCATTTTAAATTAAAAAAGATTCTGAAGTGACTGATTAAGAAATTGATATTGGTGAAATTTGAATTTTGCCGCGTTCTCGAAAATTGCAGTGAAAAAATCGTTAACGTTAATTAAAATCGAGAATTACAAAGCGAGTGAAAAATTTTGAAATAATTAAGTTTCATTAAGTGTAATGTTTAATGTTTAAAAATACACTGAATGTAGTTTTTAACACTTTAAACAAATAACTCATTGTACAACTTTGACGTTCCTTTACGCAACCTTCGAATCGAACGTCAGTTTGAATTACCAATGTACGAATGGAAGGCTTGCTGAATTTAAATTAAAAAAGAAAATTTCGCTGATTCGACTTTAAATTAGGACAGTCACAAATGTTTCTCTAAAGCAATAGCGAACTTACTACAGATAATCGGCGCCATTGCAATTACTTGCGAAAGTAAGTACGTTTGACGTTTTTAACATAATTTCAAATTTAGGATAAAAAATTATAAGATTTTTAATTAATAAGCTTATTTACTTAAAAAAGTTGTTGATTTTATTTACAAATTTTTATAAATAGAAAACATTATAAGTATTTAAACTTTCAATTGTGTGATAATCTTGAGCTACAGTAATATTGGAAAACTAAATTTTTTGTACAAATAAATTTTTTAAAAATTTTGTGATTATAAAAAATATTTAAAAATTATTAATATTCTGATTATTAATTTTAAATATTATCTAAATCTTGCTTGTAATGGATCAAATTTTGAATTAATTTCAAAGTAAACACTAACAATAAACAATGTAAAAACATTGGCATTATATACTTTAAACACTTGTTTCAATACTATTTAATTATCTGCTGGTAAAACAGCATATTAAATAACGTAAATAATCTAAAAAAATTTTTTAAATAATTTATACTTTGTACAAACTTTGTTCTCAAAATATTTTTATTCTTATTAGTATGACAATTTCATAAACATTATAATATACCAAAAGTAAATATTGAAATATAAAGGAATATAATACAAATTCTAAGAATATCCTGGATCAATTATTTTGTAAATAAATTGCAAATTACTTAATAAACAGTGAATGCTAAAAATTAAGAATACTATAAATAATATTGAATTACTTACTCTCCATAGGCACCTTCCCCCAAAATCTGCCCAAGCAACCAACCAGCTACAAACTCTGTCATTTTTAAAATAATATTCTTTTCTTTGTTCTTCTATTTAAAATTTTGAAGTTCATTGGTCACGAATTCTCGACCTCGTACAGCAACATCTTACAAAAATAACAAATAACACTAAATAAACACTACTAAAACCATGTCGAATAAATTTAAAAAAACAAATAAACGATCTAAAAACTGATTAACTACGGACCCTGCTCGTAACCGTCCTCAAACGGTATAAACCAAATACTAAGCACACATGGCCGGCAGTCATATATATATTAGGGCGAGCGTGCAATACGCGCTACTATTTCGTGTAAATTCCGCTCGTTCCACGGCGGTTCTTTTCGCAGAGATTCGTATTGTATGAAAATGATAGCCTTATTTAGAATTGATGTAATATGAAAAGGAAATTGAATATTACGTATGATTGCAATTGAATAATATCATACTTTATTAAAGTAAAAACCAATAAAAATAAAAACATTTATTTAAATAATGGTATATAATTGAAATAATAATTGTAAACTAGTGAAATAATAATAATGCTTATATCATATTGTAAAAATTATGCTATTTGATATTAATTTAATATTACAGAGTAAAAAGTAAAAAGTTAATAAGAAATAAATGACTATTTTTATTAACAAAATTATAGTTTATTCATATGTATAAAAGTTCAGAGATATTCAATTTTTAAATTAAAAATAAAATTTTTGTAACTTAAAAGTATTTTGTTGAAAAGTCGTAAATAATAAATAATAAAACCAGTTGATACTTGACATACTTTCTAATTCATAAATTAAGCTCTTAATAAAAACTGCTTGTGTCTTGAATATTTTGCCGCAGTAAGGGTGCATGACTTTTCCGCAATGATGCAGACTTCTATATTACATATGCGAGTTTGTAATTAATTACTTTCTGTGATTCAGAAATCACAGATAGGTGGCAGAAGTATCCATTTCAGTGACTGCATGAGAAGATTCAACCCCTCCGTTATCGTGGTGTTAGTTTTTTTTTTGTTTGGAATTTTTAACAGAAATAATTTTTTATTAAATTATTGGATTTTTTCGCTTTTATTTTTATCACGATTCAAATAAAACTTAACTTTGTTTTGTAATAAATGTAAAATAAAGTTTTACATTTCTTCAAAAAGAAAAAAAAGTCAGCGTTTAAAATCTGAAATTTCGTTAAATAATCAAAGGCAACAAAGTTCCTACAATTTAATCTCGCGCGGATCCCTTGCTTCGAAAACAATTTTCCTTGCTCCGTTCCAAAATATTTAAATCAAGTTTCAACGACATGCAAATTTCGGCTCGCATTTAAATAGAAAAGGCAAATTCCCCCGCGCGTCTTATCAAAAAATTGAATTCGAGTGAATGGAGACGCGGCTGTCCGTCGAAGCGAAAGTCCTCTCGATACCCAATGGCTCTCGAAAATATTCCGCACCGCGGTCCGATTTGCAAATCGATCTCATATAATAAACACATCCGCGAGAACGCTCGAGAGAGCGCATCCCTTAAGTGGGAAGCAGGAACTCGGGGGGGGTGTACATACACGCGGCAGCGGCGAGTCCTCTCGGTGTGTATCGTCGGGGGTGTCGCGGCGCGTCGCGCCGATCGACGATTCTTCCGAAGCGCATTAATTTAGTGCCGAAAGAGTGCACTTCGGAAAAAGTAAGAGGGTTAAGTTCAAAGCCGCAGTGAGCCGTCGCGTATATAATTTCCATTGGCGCCCACACCCTCCACTCCCTCTGCGCGCGAGCGAGGAATAGGGGGTTGCCGCGCCGCCGCCGTCGCCGCCGCCGCCGCTATATACCAGGGCCGTATGCGCGCGCACCCCCGTCCTTCACTGGCTTACAATCGAACGGGGAGTATTCTGCTTCGTCGTCAACTAAGTCATTGCTGATATCGAGAAATATTAAGATTTCCCGAAGGAAACGAGCCGAGCCCCGAGGAGCTGACGCCCCGAGTCCGAGCGCTTTGAAAATTCGAACGCCGTCCGTGTGAGAGGCGGCTGCTTGCGCTCGACAGACTCGCCGTCGGGGATGAATATTCATGTGCAACGCTTATTTTGATGAGGTTATTGGGGCTACAACAGCGAATTCGAGAATCATTAATAGTGTTACGAGTGAGTGCGGGCAGCTTCCATCCAGTTTTCGTAAGTTTCCGATGCGCTTTCCCGACGTTTTCGCGTCAGCACGGTGTGGGGTAGAACGTAGTGTTCCTAAGCATGGAAGTGGCCTTTGAAACGAGGTGAATGTTCTGTAACAAATCTGCATGTGGCTTTTTAGTTTGTTGAGATACTGACGGGGTTGTCGATTTAAAATAGATATCGATTATTTCGGCTGGAGGGTTTGAATTCTCTTGAAAAATCAGAGAAAATCTTGATTCGAATTCGAAAGCTTGGGCAAGCACATTTTTTGTGTTTTGAATGGCCTTTAATCGATACCTGTACTGTCAACCAAACTGTCAATTAATGGGATATTAAATAGTCTAGTATTAGGGGTGCATTACTGTTCTTTCAAAGCGGATTATATCTTATTATTTAAATGTTAGACCGTTCCGTTCGTTTTTTTCAATACCTTTTGGAATATAATGATTTGTTAATATAGTCAAATATGTTCCTAAGGATGTTTTGACACGAAAATGTTAGTTTTTGCTAAATTATTGGCCCATTTCAGGGAATCGAACTAGTTTTCGTGCAAGAAAGTATCTTTCGATAACGGGGTGATCTTACTTTTTAATTATTTTTTTAATTGCGTGCAATTTAAGTTTTAAATGACGGGGATTTTTCTAAGAAATAGATCAACAAGAAAATTAGTTAATATTTATTTCAACAAGACGCGTTTTAAGGTTATGTATTCCCCATGATTTATCGTAGCGTTATTTAGAGGTCAAAGCTAACAAATTGCTTTGCGCTTCTTTAGTAACTTTGGAAATAATTATTTTATAACTTTGTTCAAAACTAATAACGCAGTTTAAAATTTCTACATTGACAAGGAGAATTTAAGCTCTCTAAGGCATATATAGCAAACTTTCTAAATGCTTACGATATTTAATACTCTTTAATTGGGGAAATTGCATTTAATGTATTTTAATTAATATGATCTAGTTTCCAAACTTTATGCAGGGCACAAATATCTGTGCATATTTAAAAAAAATTTTTATTCAAGTGGCGAATAAATAAAAATTGAAATAAAACGTTTATTTTCTAATTTCTTGTGCTTTGCCATTTCGATTTAAAAAAACAACAAAAAGTTTATCCCATAAAGCACAAAGTATTGCTTAGAAATAAAAAGTTTATCTCCGTCGCGTCCAACGCTTGTGCTTTTAAACAAAAAAAAAATCGTTTACATTACAAACACTTCAAAGAATGTCTCCTACATAGCATCTCGAATCCACGATCTTTCGCAACTATTCAATCCACCTCAAAGAATCCTCCAACAAATCTCGATGTCCTGCTGTGCTTTCGAGCGCGACTGTTATTGTCTTGTAAACCGACCCAATGCAAACCCAGCGCACAATAGTTTACAATTCGAATACCTCTTGTCCTGCTCCAAAATCGCTTCCTCCCGAAATAAAGTCATCGGCTAATGGCAGTCGCCTACATTTCCGCCAAGTGGCCAGATATATCGGGCCGCAACCTATTGCCCTTGATGCACATCCACACGCACGGAAGAGACACACTTCGCGGGGCATCGACATCGAGAGGAGCCTCTCTCGGAACTACATCCCCCCCTCCCCACCCGCTCCTTTCTCATGTGCACTGGGCTCTCGCCCCGCGCTTACCTTCTCCCTCGGTAAATAAACAAATGCAGGGTGCTGAGTGGACGTTTGATTTGGTTTCAGGAGGTGCGGCTGTTTGCTCGGCGATCTCCCATGTTTGCTAAGGTGGCCACGCTGAAAGGGAGAGTCGAGAAAAGTAAGAGGTTTTTTGAATTTCGGAGGCGCGGCTGCTCGCAGAGCGGAGTGTGTAATGCTTATGTTAACTGTTGTTAGGTCACGGGCCGGCATGTCTTCGGTTTTAACTTTGAAGATGGAAAAGGTAGGCAGCTCCGGGAGGGGGCAAGTTTTGGTAAAAAAAAAAAAAGGCTGTGGCGCGTGGTGACTGTTCTTTTTGCCGCGAAGAAACTTGCATTGATTTCGAGATTACATCTCTTTAAACAATAAATATAACTGCTCATTTACATACGAATCTGTAATAGAATCTTTATAGCATTCTTTTAAAGATAAGAGAATTGACTGCACGTAATTTTTGTAAAATTTTATACCTCAATCGTAACTATTATTAAGAACAGCGCAGTAACGTTCACCGTCGCCGAGGCCAAAAATAAAACTGAAAATTCCACTTTCCCGACGAACTATTAATCGAACGTAATGGTTTTTAGTGTTGAGGGCATTCTTGAACCAATACAAATGGAATTTCATAAGGAAATCCACGTGCAGTTTCACATGGAATTCCACGTGGGGCTGTATTTAAAATTTATCGGATAATCTTGTGAGCATCTGGAATAAGTAATAAAATATCGCATGTCGGTAGTTTATCCCGGTGACTTTGGCGACAAGCGGTTTGCTCGCTCAAATCTGCACATTGCGTGATTATTCGACGCGCGTAACGCGAATTTTTTCCTGCTTCTATTACGCGTCAGAAGCCTTGTAAAGATATTAAAAATATAGCTGAATATATACCTTAAAAGCGGAACGCGATGAAAAGGGCCTTAATGAGTGATTTCACGTTTTTCATAATTTTTCACTTTAATCCTCTTGCTTGGATTTTGTTAAATTTTATTTATGTATCAAAAGAAGTTTCTTTTAATTAGTGTCTTATAACGAGTGCAATTAAATTACGCAGGTGAAAGTATTTGTTTTGCATTAAAAAACGAACGTTCTTTTTGAGCGTTAAAACTTAATAAGTTACATTTGTCGATTAATACGTTGTGCAGAAAGAAGCAATTATAAATAATCCATTGAAGCCTTAAAACTTACTGTTGACAGTCTTTCAATCCACGTTTAACGTGTAAGGTTTTGCACACACTTTTCATCCGAAGTCTCGATAAAACTTCTTTCGCGAAGAGCCGTCGAGTTCGACATTTACAAAAATTCAATGTCAATCGATCGCCGTTGATTTTTTTTTCAAATCTCTCAAACTGCTTGTCGCGCGTCACCGAACTTTAGTGCACTGCATGACCAAATTTCCCGATCGAAACGAGCGTCGAATGAAATTCTGTACGAGGAACCATTGATTTCAGGGCATTCCTAGGATCGACCTTTGTCCATAGCAGTATATATCACATAAGAAAATATCAAAGGAACATATTTTATAATACTTCGCTTTGTTACTTCACTAATAAATAATGTCGCAGCTAGTAATCAAGTTAGAAATAAATCAGGCCGCAATGGAAACAATTGTTAACGCAGCAATTGTCGAGTCAATGTGCCTGCCTAAGGCGAAAGCAAGAGTCAAGTTGTGAGTCTCGTTAAGGGCCGAGTACGAAGCGTCAGATGAAGCCGTTGCTTTAGATAATTTTTCAACCGCTGAATGTAAATTACTGAGACTACAACGATGCAGCAAAACAAGCAGAATCCTACAGGGTCAACCAATCAAGATAGCTACCAGTACGTCGGGCCATACCGACTGGAAAAGACCTTAGGAAAAGGTCAAACTGGTGAGTTGGACGTGATTTCGCCAGTTGTTCGTTTTATAAATTACAAATGATTTTCGAATGAACTTGAGGAGAATATCTGGTAGAATATCCAATGAACTTTGAACCAGTGTTTTCACTCCTCCCGAAATCCTTAATTTACTAAGACAATTTCCTGACGATTATTTCTTGTTTCAGGTTTGGTCAAGCTGGGCGTTCATTGTGTTTCAGGGAAAAAAGTTGCTATTAAAATAATTAACCGCGAAAAATTATCTGAATCCGTACTGATTAAAGTAGAACGAGAAATTGCAATTATGAAGCTCATAGATCATCCTCATGTTCTGGGCCTATCCGATGTTTACGAAAACAAGAAGTATTTGTAAGTAACTCGCGATTTTCAGCGATTGCGCCACTGTTTCGTCAGTTTTTCTAAGACTCGTTACTTTTACAGATACTTAGTCTTGGAACATGTGTCAGGGGGTGAATTATTTGATTATTTAGTGAAAAAGGGAAGACTCACACCGAAAGAAGCAAGAAGATTTTTCCGGCAAATTATTTCTGCTCTTGATTTCTGCCACAGTCATAGTATATGGTAAGCAAGTGTATTATTTTTCGTCTGACGTAAGTGAAAAAATTGTTTGATATATATTGTTTGATATGACTTGTGGTCGTTTCAGCCACCGAGACCTAAAACCAGAAAATTTACTGCTGGACGAAAAGAATAATATTAAAATTGCTGATTTTGGTATGGCTTCGTTGCAACCTGCCGGTTCTATGTTGGAAACGAGCTGCGGCTCTCCCCATTACGCTTGTCCTGAAGTAATAAGGGTAAGTAAAGCACATCTCAAATAGGATGCAGAGGTATCAAAGTACGAATTCCATTTGCAGGGAGAAAAATACGACGGGCGAAAAGCGGACGTCTGGTCTTGCGGAGTGATTCTGTATGCCCTTCTTGTTGGAGCTTTACCTTTTGACGATGATAATTTAAGGCAATTACTTGAAAAGGTTAAGCGTGGAGTGTTCCACATACCACATTTTGTTCCTCCAGATTGCCAAAATCTCTTAAAAGGTATGATAGAGGTTAATCCAGACAAAAGACTAACGGTGAGTTTCGTCCTTCCACTTTGAATCATTGCGAAATGAGGAAGGAAGTTCTGAATGGAACGTTTGATTCGATTTCAGTTAGCGGAAATAAACCGACACGTGTGGGTAACAGCAGCTGGAAAGGGAGAGTTGGAGCTTGAACTGTCTATGATGGATGTAGTACAAACGCATGTTATTCCGTCCGAAGATGCTATTGATCCTGATGTCCTACAAGCCATTGCAAGTCTTGGTTGCTTCAAAGAACGGGATAAGCTTATTAAGGAATTACTCAGTCCAAAGTAAGATTATTCTTGCTGAATTTCTGCCTTCAATCTAAAGAAAATGAAAGTAAATTATGAACTGTTTTCTTTTCAGCCACAATACGGAAAAAGTTATATACTTTCTGTTACTCGAAAGAAAACGTAAAAGACCAGCTTGCGAGGATGAGCTAGAAATAGTACGGAATAGTACGCGAGGCACGCTTAACCAGCAGGAGGACCCACCGAAGAAGCGCATTGATACTTGTCGAATCAATGGTAATAGCAATTTGAATTTAGGACAAATTAGTCATGGTTCGCCGCTTACGCCGAGGAGACAGCCTAGGTAAATTTTTTTAAAATAATATATTGGATTTTCCGTTTTTTAAATCGTTAAAAACAAAAGGAAAATTCTTGGATCTCGATATCTTTATTCATTTTTATTATTTACATCCAGTACTGTATATAACAAACGGTCCGGAACAAGAAATCACCTCAATCTTTTAAACCCTTTAAATTTTTCAAAAGCACCGAAACATTCTAAAATAAAACCTGCTTTCCCAGCATCATAAGGCAGCACGCGAAGCGTCCGAGCGGGCCGCACCTGCACGTGACTCACCCTGGGAGCGCGACGGCGAACGTGTCGCCGCTGTTCGCGGCAAACATGAGCGCCGGGCACAAGGTAGTGTCCTGCGTGCAAGCTGCCCAGGTCAGCAGCCCTCGGCGACTCTCCGCCGTGTCCGCCGACGGGAACGAGTGCCCGAGTCCCCCCAACCTGGTGGCGCCTTCTCCTGTCACTAATATTGGTATTGAAATTAATGATATACAGCCAGGTGACTATTGCATTGGTTTTTATTTGCTTTCGAAATTATTTTTAGTTTAGTTTTGCGCTGTAAGAACGCGGCGAGGAAAATCGCTGTCCGGATTGGTAGATTGTCAAGTAATTTTCGAGATCGCTCTGAGAAATTTTGTAGGTAATTTGTTGATTGATGTTTATGGACAAAATTTATATTATGCTATAAGAAATATAAGATTAATGTGAATAGTTCGTAAATAAATATAATTTGTCAATAAATTAAAGCAAATTTTGTTGATATCTAAATTTCTATTGTCACAATTAAGTTGGTTTCGGAAAGTTTTTGACAATTTTATTTCAAAACGAAAATAATCTGACTAATACTAATAATAATCTTTAATAGTAGATTGAATCAATGATAAATTAAAAAGTTACTTTAACAAATCTCTAATTCTTTTCCAAATGAATAATTTATGTTGCTAAAAACCTTTTTTTCATAATTACATTCTTTTCAGTTATTAACGTGGAAGAAACGCCTCCAGGGTCTCCTCACACAGCTACAAGTTCAGGAGTACATCACTGGAGGTCGAGATTAAACACAATTAAAAATTCATTCCTCGGCAGTCCTCGGTTTCATCGTCGTAAATTACTGACAAGTGCAGATGACGTAAGAACAATTAACCGCAATAAAAATACTGAAATTTTCAATTTTTCTGACTGCTCAAATCCGGGTTGACGATTTGCAGGTTCAGCTGACTCCTGAATCATCTCCCGAGTTCACCAAGAAGTCTTGGTTTGGAAATTTAATGACGACCGAGAAGGATGAAACATTTACAGTATTAGTGAAAGGAAAGCCTTTAGCCACGCTTAAAGCTGATTTAATTCATGCATTTTTATCGGTAATTTTACTATTTTGAGCATTGGTAAAGGTTTATTTTTAAGTGCCGTTGATTGATTATCTGCTTTTTCAGATTACCGAGTTGTCCCACAGTGTAATTTCACCTATGTCATTTAGAGTGGAATATAAGAGAAATAGTACTGGACCGGTAATGTTCCAAAGACAAGTTCGGTTTCAAGTAGATTTAAGTGAAATCTCCAAACAATCGTCTGAAGCTCTTTTTGCAATAACGTTCACACTTTTGAATGGTAAAGTTTGTTAAACTTGACTGAAACTACTTTACTTTTATACTTATAATTTATACGATTTAATGAGCAATTGATGGTTGTTTAGGAAACATACGACGATTCCGAAGGATTTGTGAACATATCCAAGCACAAGTATGCGGTAAAAGTGCCATGCTTCATTTAGGAACTCCCTGCAAAGTAACCTCTTCAAGTCCGAGGACTTCGAGGAAACATTCATTAGAATTGAGTGAAAGCTCGAGCTGTGGAAGTGATACTAGTGATAGACTATTCGTTGCTTCTCAATCGATCACAAGACAGGTAAAAGATTTTACTACCGTCGATAAAACATTCAAACTCGACTGGGCTCGTAATAGGAGAATGATGAATAGTGAATGATATGCAAATATAAGTGATAGATAGCCAATTGCGCGTCTTTTAGCGTTTGATTTTAACGTACGATTACATTTTTGTGATGTGACACTGCTATGTTCTTTGTAAAATTAGCTAATTTGATGTAATAATAGCTTTTGTATTGATTAAGCGGATGTCACATTGATTAATTTCCGATCGTTAAAGCTTTCTAATTTTATATTTTAACAATAATTCTGACAAATATTCTATAACATTCTCTTTTTTCGTTTTACCATAAATTAAAGAACTTTGTTTTCTTATAAATTGAAAACACTTACACTGCTGATATTGTTGCAGATTAATTCAGATCTTGAAGGTGAGCATACTGTATTGGAAATACAGACAACGGTCCAGGAAACTGGGACCGTAGTGAGCTCAACCTCAACGAGCAATAACGGTCAACTCGAACCAAGCAGCGATGCAACTAATAATGAATGCAAAACAACAATAACAACAATAACAACAATAACAACGTCAACAACAACAACAACAACAACAACCACTGTGGATAACAACAAATTTATAGAAACCAAAACTGGCAACAACATAGCGTGATACTACCAAAAATTTCTGTTCAAGTTTTTTAGATTTAAAATCAAAAGTAAAATAATCGTTAATTTTCGTTATATAAGTTTATAAGTTATCTGTTAGTTTGAAATTTTATAATTTATGCAGTACTGACTATAAATTCGGGATCACTCCGTTCAGTCGCTTAGAAAATAAGGAAGTTTGCGTGACGAGTAGTAGAAAAATTGTGTTTATATCTAGTCATTGTTGTTATTGCTTTAGGATTAATTTCAAATGTGATGTTTTCAAGTGCAAATAAGCCTTCCTTTTCGAAACTGCCCAGAATTTCCGTAGAAAAGTACGTCCTAAATGAGTGGACATTGTTCCTCGAGACGAAAAATTAAGTGTTATGCTTTATGAATGTTAGGAAATAGCTCAGTAATCCCGAATTGATGGACGGCATTGTAGTTCATATCATAATTTAAGCATTGCCCGCAATCACATACACGCGAGCCCACTTTAACTTTGAAATATACACTTGATACATTCCGATTCTGGATCATGTATAAGCGGTGCTTTATTTTAAAAAAGTGAACTAGAAATGCACTACTGGTTCATCGCATTGCGTAATATTGTATTTCGATTTGAGCTTCTATTTGATTTGAATGATTTTTCGAATTATATAGAAAGAAAAAGTCATAGGTCGGGACTATTATGCATGTCTCTATACTCATGAGTATACATGTTTTTATATGTATTTTCTTAAACAATTTTGCTTCTTAATTTGAAAAATGTGAAAAAGAGCAAAATGGGATACGTTCTTTGATGTTTATCGAAGATAACGTAGAATATTGATTAAATAAATATTTCAAAAAAAAAAAAAAAACGAGAGTAAACATTAGCGTTATTTTTTAAGGATAATACAGCCTTGATAAATTTTGAAAACGTATTTTTTTTATCGCATTTTCCAATATGATACGCATCAAGAATGTTACAACAATATTGTTATTCGAATACTAAGAAAAAAATAAAAAGTTATTAGCAATTTCAGTTTAATTAGTAGTTGTACTTGTAAATATATTTCTGTATTTATGAATAAAATTGGCTTAAGAGCTTTCTTACAGGGAACCTACAAACAGCGTAAAAACACGGTATGTGTAGTATAAGATATAATGCCAAAATAAATTTTTTTTCATGAATAAACATTCTTGTAAGCTTCTTTTTACTAATTTTACCATCAATTGAAATTTTAATAATAGCAACTCGAATGATTTATCGACAGATGCACTGTTGCAGTTCAGTGATTCTTTAATGAAATAAGATGTGCATGATAAAATCTGTTACGTCCATTCGGATAACGTGACTCATGCTAGAGACACTGTGGCGCATCAGTACTGTCCATGAGAAAGTAAACCAACCACCCTTATATTGCCTGTAGTATAGAATGCTAGGGTGGTATACTGGTGGATCAATAACTCACTAAACTGAAAATGTAGAATACCTTGACCTTTCTTATTGAAACATATAAAGTTTAAAAAGTATTTTTATTGTGTATTGGTAGGCTTTTTGCTTTTCTATTAAAAAATTAATTAAAGTAGCTTTTTCTAAATTGTTTTTCAATTGAAAAATGAAAATCCAAAAAAGTCGTCGAAAATTAAAAAATTACGATTTTTTTGAAATTTACGTTCAAAATTATTTAACAAATGAATTAAAAATTTGATTAAATTGTTTTATATTAGAAGAATTGAACTGAATTTTAAGTTTTCAAAAGCTACCGTAAAAGATCTCTATTTAAAATAAAAAAATCAACTTGAAATGCTTTGTATAAAGAAATAAAGAAGTTAATTCGATATGAATGGTATTTATGATAAAAAGTAACTAAAAAATGTCTTAAACGTTATATAAAAATAACATATTTACAAAATTTTTATTTAACTCCGCTAGGCTGGATCAACAACTTTTTCAAATGGTTAACAGTATCTCCGGGCGCTAAATTAACCTGTTCTGCTTTGTACACCTCGTGCACCTCCAACAAAGGCTCAGCGTCCAAAGAACGTTTGCCAACAATAACAACAAAAGGATAACCGCACTTGCGAGCATCAATAAAACGCTTTCCAATAGTCATTTCCGTCCTGTCGTCCATTATGACATCCATATTAGCGCTTTGCAAATCGAAGTACAAGTTGTATGCCAGGTCGGCTGCCGATTCTTCCTTGCTTCCTTTCTGAAAAACGGTATTTAATTGAATGTCTGCTCTTTTGTAATTTCTTTTTGTTTGGCTTACCTTTGGTGGAATTATGCAAATACTGTATGGAGCTAATTTCAGAGGCCACCTCAGTTCAATGTCTGTGGATAGAATTTCAAGAGCCGTGGCAATGATTCTGGTTAAACCAAGACCATAACATCCCATGAACAATACCTGCTTTTTGTTCTGATCGTTTACAAAGGTGGCTTTGAGCGGCTCGGAGTATTTCGTTTCCAATAAAAACGTGTGGCCGATCTATAAATACAATCTTTAAAACACGTGAAACGTGGGCGAATAATCACAGTAGCTTCAAAATACCTCGACTGAGTTACACTTTTCCAAGTCTTTCTTGCACTGCGGGCAAGAAACTTGCGACTCCCTAGACTTGTCATCGTAGTAATTACATATTTTACACACGGAAACGGTGTCTTCACCGATGTCGGATATGTAGTGGTACTCGTGAGAAAGGGAGCCGCCGATTATTCCGGTGTCTGCGATAACTTTGACGTAGGGAAGACCGATGTTTTTTAGGATGTTGCTGTACGCGGCGTTCACTTCTTCGTAGGTGGCTTTTGCGCTTTCGGCGTCGCTGTCGAAGGTGTACAGGTCTTTCATGACGAATTCTCTGCTGCGGAGTAAACCCAGCCGGGGTTTCATCTCGTCTCGCCATTTGCTGGAAGTTTGATAGAGCCTTAGCGGTAGCTGGTTGCGTTTTAACGGTCCCAATTGGGATATTAGGTATGTTATCGTTTCTTCGAAAGTCTGGTTTGAAAAATTAATTGTAATAATTTTTATTTATTTATAGTTGCAAAAGTATGATTGACATGACTTACTGGGCTAAGTAAGTACTGCTTGCCATGTCTGTCATTAAGCATGAATAATTCAGGTTTGGCTTCGTCCAACCTGGCCGTCTTTTTCCACAAATTTGCCGATGTTAAAACGGGCAAAAGCATCTTTTGCCCGCCGATTTTTGTCATCTCTCCATCTATGAGATCGATTAATTTTTGTAGAGCCCTTAATCCTAATGGAAGAAAAGCGTACATTCCTGTACTTACATTGCTTATGAGGCCTGCGTTTATCATCAACTGAAAAATATATATCGTGAATTATTGAGAAGTATTAAAGAAAGTAAGAGAGAAAATTTATAATTTTATGAAAATTTAAGGAATTTTGGAATTTTTTACTGAAAATTTTGAGAATTCATTTTAGTCTAATTTTACGATTGCGCTAATTTTTCGTTCAACCGAATCTACATTGCATAAGAATAGATTTTTAAATCAAAGTTAATAATCTGTGCTGCCTTTGTTAAAAAAAATTCAAAAACATATAAATATGATTCTTAAAAACCTTCAAATATAATCCAAACTTTCATTTGAACTGATTTGAAACTAATTAATTGATATTTGTAATTTATTAGAATTTATAAAATTTGATTTTGTTTAGTTTACATTGAGTTTCAAAATATCCTTTTAGTTTTTTATTTTAAAAATTAAATATGCTTGCAAATTTTTATGCAATAATATTTAAAACACAAGCATTCATAGATGACTTTAAAAATTTACATAAAAATGAAAGGAGTAATATTGCAATTTTTACACAATATATAATCTGCATAATAATGTGGATATTAACCATAATCATATATTAAAAAACGTAAATAAAATTGTAAATACAGGTTAAGTCAAATTTCGCACTTCCTAAATTCTTTGACTAATAAATGAAAATTTTGTGTAAATTTCAAGTATTAATAATTACCTGATAACTCTTTGACTGTGGTTCTGCCTTTGGCAGACTGTTCTTTGGTATGACGATTGTTGGTTGAAAAACTTGAGACACTCGATTAATCCACCTCATATTTACAGAGCTTTTTTTCTTCAGTATTTTACAATTATATACAAAATGACAACATAACCTAATATAATATTTAATAAAAAATTATTTACAGTATTGATAAATCACATATTATTGCTACTTACATAAAATAACACAATAAAATTAAAAATTAAATTTATCCGAACTCAACCGGCTCCATTACAATTATAGGTTATTTTTGTTGAAATGTTTTCGGTAATTTAAATGCCTGTCGTCTACAATGAAATGTGCCGTAACAATGGAACCCTGGAAAGTGAAACCCACTTCTTATTTGTTCTGGAACACGCTTGGAACACGGATCTGGAAAACTTTTGGCGTTTTTTGCTCCATCTACATAAACATTGTAACTCCACGATTTTGTAAATTAGGTGTCAAACGTGTAGTTTGCGCGAAGATAATTTTGTATTTACATGTTTTACTAAAGTACTTTTAAATTTTACTTTTTAAGTCATCTTATTCTTTTATATATGACTTTGACTACAAAATTAATTCATTGTAGTTAGACTTTATTTGTATTACAAACTTAGGATAATGGATAATAGTGGTGAGAGCGGAGAAGACAGTGGCTCATTGAGTACGACAGCTTTTCTTGCTGGAAGTAGCATAGCTGGCTCATACATAAGTATGCAGTCTGATGATATGGATGGTAAATATCTAATCTAATTTGTTAGTATATTAATAAATGTGGGAATGCAATATTTACAATTTCTGTATTTGTATACAAAACATTGATGTAGGTTAGGTTTTTCGAGAAATATTTTAAATATGTAAAATATTTTTTTACACTTGCTTTTTATCAATAGATTACGAAGTTTTTAATAAGAAAAACTTTATAATAATTGTAAAAAAAAGGTTTTTTAAGTTTATTGAATTGATGTTGAAGTCAAAATATTAGTATACATTTTTTAATTTAAGTTTTATATTATTACTTTAGATTTTTACATGTTGTACTATGTTGTGTAAAACTGTGTCTGTATAAGTGTTTTAAAATGAACGAAAATTAAAAAAAAAATTTTGATAGGTTTTTTATCCACTTCAGATGATCCAGAAAACACAGATGACTCAAATCATGGGAGTTGCGACCCTTTGCAAGGAGTTAATATGGGCTCCAACAGTGGGCCTTTGAGGGAGCAAGATAGGTTTCTTCCCATAGCAAATGTAGCAAAAATAATGAAACGTGCAATTCCAGAAGCTGGAAAGATAGCAAAGGATGCCAGAGAATGTGTTCAAGAATGTGTGTCAGAATTTATCTCTTTTATTACCTCTGAAGCTAGTGATCGTTGCCATATGGAAAAAAGAAAAACTATTAATGGTGAAGATATTCTATTTGCAATGACAACCTTGGGATTTGACAATTATGTAGAACCTTTAAAAATGTACTTACAAAAGTACAGAGAAGCCACAAAAGGAGATAATCCTACATCAAATGTTGGTGGTGTAACTGGCAACAATGATGAAAGGAAAAATGAACACCCAGCAATCTATGAAGATCAAATTTTTACTATTGCTGCAGCAGGTGATGCTACATCTTCAGAAACACCAATTATATATAGTTATTCTACAGCTGACCAAATGCAATTTCATTTATCTTAACATTAAAATAATAATAACATAAAAAATATAGAGCAATTAGTATTAATTTTATTTCGTATGTTAGAACCTAAAAATGTTAATTATACGTAAACATAAATAATTCTTTTTAATTTTGTAACATTTTCTGTACCTTAAAAACATTGCAGTACTTTGCTAGTAAAAATTGAAAAAATTTTTACTTATTTTTTTATACTGTAAATAAGGATTGTAAAATAAAACAGAAAAAATGTAATAACATAATTTTTTATTAATTTCGTTTATGAAACAATACAATACTTTTTCATTTTCTGAAATCTTTATTAAAAATTAAGCAATTTGTATATTTTTAAATAATAATTACATTTTAAATTACTAACCAATCTACTTTTAATAGGTGAGGACAATTAATTTAAAAATTGCAAAAATTTGTTTGGCAAGCTAAGAATTTTTTACAAAAAGTCTACAAAGTTATATATGTTATTTAGAATTATAAATAAAACATAAAGAATATTGCGTCTGGTGCCTTACTTTATTAATTTCAACAATAGTCTATGCAATTGTTATAAAAAATTGAAGATTATATTTATCACGCAAGTACTTTAAGAAAAGCGGAATTCGGAACGTGGTTTAGAAATAGAAACAGATTTTCAATGACAATGGTCGGAAGAAATGCGTATGCACACATTTTATCTTCGGTCATAAGAGTATCTTTTATAGATAAAAAAATTAGATAACTACATTGGTAACTAGATAATAATCTAGAAAAACATAATCTGAAGCAGCAGAAGGGAATGTTTAAAGGGAAGCATGACAGTTGAACAGTGAACATAAACAATGTTTTGAATGAATGATAACTTTTATTGGACGTGCAGACACTTTTAAATTAGTGTAGCACTTGAAGAAGAAACAAAATGAATGCAGACGTAAGTGAAACTGTTGGGAAGCAGAGTCAAGTCCCCAACAGAAACGAGAAAAATGCAGAAGGAGGAGAATATGATGATGACAGAGTAAGGTTAGATTTGGTACTTTGAGTGTGATTTAGTTTAAATTATTTTTTCTTTAGATTCAATTTTTTATATTAGTGCAAAAACTTAGGATGTAAAAATATACATGATAAACGCACATCAATTTTTTTCTTCAATTTGTAACAAAAGTTTATTTTTTAGTTACAGGAAATGACTGCATCATATTCTGAGATATCCTTCGATTCACAATCTTCCCCACCTGCTTCTGAGTTACGGTCTCTTGTAGATTCTCCTGACCTCAGCAATGGAGTTTACCTAACTGAAGGCTTTGACAAAGCCAACATGAGACCAGATTGTTTAGATTTAAAAGGTGATGATAAAATTACGGCTGGCAGAAGTGACTCAGATCCTATGAGTTACCAGAAAGCAATGGGTTATTTGCAGTCTGAAGGGACTGTAATGAAAGATGGAGATTTAGTTTTATTTGTCGCAGAAGATTTAGAGAATAAAATAAAGTTATCTAGTCCTATCACTAAGAAAGGAGATTCATTGTCTTTCTTAGAATCAAGAAATTCCACACCCTGTCTTTATAGACAAGCTCTTACACCACAATTGCCTGCTTTAGATCATAATATTTTAAATGAATTAGAGAATGAAGCTAGAAAAGTAGCTACCTCTGTTGATTCTATTACTGAAAATTTAGCAGCAATTTTACATAGCGTAAGTAATTATAGCTTATTGCTTATAAAGAATTTTATTCTATGTTTTGGGATGATTTAATTGTTTACTAGATCAGTTATTTCATTTACTTTTGCTTTACAGGCATCAGCACTCACAGTTGGTTGTTTAGAAACTTATCGAGATTCTGTATGCAAGACATGTGATGCTGTTGATTATAATATTAAGTCAATGTATCAGTTAATGGCTAAATGTGAAGAATTGTCAAAGTCTATGGGTGTTATTTATAAACTGGCAGAAAAAATGTAAGTTTATTTAACAATTTACAATGGTGAAATATAGATCAAATAAAATTGATAGTTAATTGTATTTTTCTTGTCTTTTTTACAGAAAAGATATGAAGAAAATGATAGATTTATTTGAAAATACAATGAATTCCTAAGAGTATTAAAGAGTCAAAGAATTTCAAACTGCAGGTAATTTTAATAATGTAATTGTTAGAAAAAAATTTATTTTATTTAAAATCGTTTAACTGTAAATAAGTTAAATACATGTATATTTTTGTAACACTAATAATCCATTTTTTATTGTCATAATGCTATATACCATTTTTTACATATTTATTTATTAAATTGTATTTATAATTTTGAAACTATTTGTTAATTAATAATATTCCATTAAAACTTTAATCTCTTTAGTTATTTAACCCATTTCTGGATACAAATTTGTAAATACGATTAATTTTTTATTAGTACTATTAGACTGTTGAAAGTGTAAGCACTTGAATTTTGTAATAAAATTCATAAATAAATATCGTTTCGTTATCAAATTATAATTTTTACGATTTTGCAGCACTTTGTAAAATACTTCAAAATAAAGGCTGTAAAAACTTTTATTCATAAAAAATATAATTTTAAACTACTGAGTCCTTTGCAATCTGCATTATATTGAGAGTAATTGCAGAATGACGTTTTTTGGTTTTCAAAAAAGTGAATTATATAGTTAGAAACTTTTAAATAATCAATATTCCATCAATGACTATTATGTAAACATAATCTATTTACATCTTGCCCTCTTATCTAAAGTTCCACCAACAACTTCATTTAAAAGCATCAACCTCGATTTCGCATAAAAAAGCAATTCCGCTGAGCGACTTCGGAGGGGGTCATAAAAATCTGAAAGTTAAGTCGCTAAGAATTTCCGACCACAATAGTTAAATAGAATCTTTTCTGAAAATTAATTCCTGCCCCCTACAAAAGTATGCTTCCCCGCACATACCGCCGGTTCAACGACACCGCATGCAAATTGATTTCCTGGAAAAACCAATGAAATCGATCGCGACGAATCCCTTAATAAATCGGCAATCAGTTCGATCAAAACAGGAGGCTATTTTCTTCGAACTTCCTGCGCGCGGCTCGGCTATTCTTTCCCACAAACGCTCGATTCTCGGCTATTATTGTACGCAACCCTTTTTGTGCGAGATTCAAAATAGTAGCGGGTGATTAGTGCGTGGAAAGGTACGAGCTATTTTTAGAAATTCGACTTTTCGTTGCAGAGAAATTGTTTATTTAAACGGCGCGCGTCAAAATGATGTTCTCGAGTCTTTAATCGATCCCTGAAATTATGTAAATAACAGCTTTAGCCGGGAGAAGAGTGTTTTGTTGTTTAGGTATATCTGGAAAACGGTACATGCTATGTGACATGAATCTAATTATACTTACACTCAGGGAGTGGTCCTCTTGCTACAACGGAAATTCTTCTCGAAATAGGTGTCAAGAGAATTTCTGTTTACAAGAAGTGCAAGTCATTTTCAATCTAGATTATTATGTTTTTTTTTAAGTAATTGTTTTTTACTGCGATAAAAGTAGTTTTATGTTATAGCTGTGAAAATTAAGTTTACATTAATTTTTTGGCGCAATAAATTTATCATCTATTTCTTTAAACTTGTTTTCTAAAATAGTTTTATAAATCTTTCTTTTCAAACAAAATTTTATTTGCAAGTAAACTTTTTTTCGCCGGCAAAATTTAAGTAAAATGAAACAAAAAATTTGATTTATAAAATGAATGTTTTCGAACGAACAGAGATTTATCCCAAAAGAGATAATTTTTTAATTTCACATTTTTTATTTTAACAGAGATCATTGATAAACTACAACTTGTTACGAGAAATCGAGCACTCAGTTTTACAAGTGCTAAACTTACTAACGACAGTGCTTACTCGAAAACTTAATTTTCATCCACTCCGACTGCCATTTACATCCGTGAAATCACACGTCCACTATTCAGTCCGAATGACCAAACCTAGCAACGAAAAATCAGCGTCAATCCCTCGAAATTCGCCAACGTCCAAAAGTTCGCCTCGCTCGTTCCTCCCCGCGAAAAGGGCCCCGCAGCTCCCCCCGAGTCCCACGGATCTCGCCTCCCTCACCTGTTACCACGCACACCGCGCTCCCGCGTCCACCTCCGCACCGCCTCCGCAACAGCTCTTATCTTAGCGCAGCTGCGCGCCGCGGGCAGGGCGCAGAGAGAGCAGAGCGTAGCAGCAGCAGCGGCAGCGGCAGCAGCAGCAGCAGCAGCAGCAGCAGCAACCCCGCTCGCTGCTGCCGGCGTCGCTCGGCCGCAGTCAGTCTCGGCCGAGCCGTCTTCGCACGCAGTTCGTTCCGATCCGGCGCAGCTCCCACGCCTACTGGCACGCAGGGCCCCCCGTCGCAGCCTCGTCCCCCTCCCCCTCCCTCCGTATATATCACTCACTCTCTCTCTTTCTCTCTCTTTCTCTCTCTCTCTCTATCTGTCCCGCGGTTAAAGAGCGGTGCAAGTGCAAGGAACATGTGATTGGAGAGCGAGGAGGCAACGGGGAGCGAGAGCAAGGCCAAGCGACATGGACTTCGTCATTCTTAAGGTAAATTTTGCCGGCCGATCGGTTTCTGCGCCGAGCGCCGATTTTCGCGTGCCGGGGGGGGGGGGGACTCGCGGACAATGCGCTGCGTGGGAGCTCTCGGGGCGAGTTGTTTGGGTCGTCGAGGATATTGGTCGCGCGCGGCTATTGTCTCGGTGCTGCGGAATGCAATCGTTTGCTTTTTGAGAGAGAGCGAGAGTTTTGTTGCAATCGTCAAACTAGCCGGCGATCGAATTTCGAGTAGGCGGACAAAGTATCTCGCGGATCTCGCGGGAGGCATTGACCGCCGAATGGTTGTAAAGACTCTCGCTCTTTTACCCGCACTGCAACAGTTTGTTTACAGAGGCGCTTCGATATAATTAATCGCGACGCAGACTAGTTTACTTTTTCTTTAAAGTGCTTTATTATTACGGTTAAAATTCTCTGCGATGCTGTGCTCTCCGCGAACTCCGCGGAAATTAATCAGCCGCGCTCTCCGCCGGCAGCAGACACTCGCTAAACACTATCTAATTAGTTAGAAAACGTAATTAGTTCGAAGTTGAAGTAGGCCCTCGGCGCGTCGCGGCAATAATGCAGCGGCGCATTACCGGATTTAATCACTCGCGCATATCGACTCTCTCTCCCCCCGTACGAAAAACAGCCGAGCTAAGGCGATTTTCAGCGCTAATTATCGTCCGCCGGCGAGCGGTTTTCTCGATTCGCTGCACGGCTGCGATGATCTCGATTTTTCGGACCGGGGGACAGCGTTTCGGAGGAGGTTCCGAGCGTTTTCTTGGGTCTGGCCTCGATTCGGATTAAAGTAAAATAATTGATGCCGAAGTTGCGGAAACGCTCGAGACCGCGGGAATCTCCATATCTGGAAATTCAGTGGCTGCACGTCGAAATGGAAATACGGAGTGAATTAATGCATAAGATTGCGCGCAGCGCTGCACGCAAGCATTTCCATGTCAATAAGTACAAATCGTCAATCGGAGTCTGTGAAAAAAAAGGTGAATTCAAGGGGGTTGCAACGACGAGTGTATATCTATTAAGGATCTTTAAATAATTCATTCTCGATTCCGAGCAGGACGTGACGAAGCCGAACTTTGTGCCTCGGAGGATTTTTTAAGGATCCCGAAATAGCAAGATAATTGATAAAGATAATAAAAATACAATAACGTCCTCTCATTACTAAAACATGTAGAATTAATAGCAGATTATTTGTACATTCGGTAGCGAATCCCATTTGAATCTTTCTATTTGCATTCAAAAAAATAAAGAAACGCTCTTCCTCTTTTTCAAAAATCCCCTCAGTCTTACAATTTTTATTAACCCCCAAGCCTACTACACGAAACCATTCACCGATCCTCAAACATCGCATTAAAAAAAGAGCACGCGCAACCCACATTTAATGCACGTCAAAGCATTGTCCGCCGTCTCCTCTCGTCGCTCCCGCCGTCAGCCGCTCGAGAGGAATCATCGACGAGCAAAAGGCGCGCGCGCGGCGCCAACGCGAAAAAAAGCTCTCTCTCTCGGCAGTTAACCCTCCCCCCCGTCAAACAACGTTATTGCTACCGATGCTGAATAGTTGGCCTCTTCGCCGCCTGAAAGCCCGCTCCATGCATGCATTACCTTTGCGCGGATGCTCGGCGCATTCAGCCCGCAATTATTCCTGGGCTCTCTTCTTTTCTTGCGGCCGGGCCGCCAAGAGCTCCGCGGCTGCCTCGGAGACGGAGGAGTGTTGATACTGGCTATAGGCGGTCCATCGCGCCGCTAAACCTATTGATTTAGCCGGGGTCAAAGGGAATGTGGCCGAGGTTTTTCAGAGGCTCGGGGCTTTTTATTGTGGGTAAATGAGTTGGCGGGGCTGCGGGAAACTGGGTAAATATGGCGGATTTTTCACCCCGGGGAAGGGGACGGAGGTGCACAGCGGGCAATGGGAAGTTGCTGCTTATTTTTGGTTTAATGCGCGTATTACTTTCGATGGTACCTGGTATTTTGCCCACTTCGGCTGATTTTCAATCGTTTACTTTTCGCTTTGATTCGCGCATTACTTCGTCTCGATCTCGAAACCGAAATTTCTGAAGAGAAACGTAATCTTGAGAACAGTAATTAACGAGTTTTTAGAAACTAAAGTCCCCTCGAGTTTTCTTTTGACCTTTATTAAAGATAAAAAAAAGCACCTCCAATTTCTTTCCCCGCTCCACCGGGAGACTTCCGATTTCAAAAAATCCCGCCCCGAACTCGGCCATTTAATTAAACCAAAGACCGAGGAGTTGTACTCGGCAGTGCAGCTTAATGAATTCAAAACTTGTACGACTTCTTAAGAAACAGCCTTCGGCTCGCTGGCTCCTGGCAGGCTTTCTCATCGGGAAAAATCTCGGCGGAGAGTAATTAATGCCGATGTTTATTCAAGTCCGCCTGTCTTTCAGGCCGCCTCGTGGTGACGGATTCGCGATAGGAATGCAGGTAGCGGAGATAAGCGCCCGATTCGATTCCGAGAGGGAAATATAAGAGCGAGGCTCGGGGCTCGTCCGTCAGTTTTGCTCGGGAGCCGAGGTGTGGGTTAAGGTGTATCGCTTTTTTTTTTCTTTCGAGGTGTCGACGATGAGTCAGTTTTGGGTCCGTCTGGCGGGGAATTATCTTAATTAGATGCGGACGAGTGGGATAATTATGAGGCTGTTGAAGGAAAGAGTTGTGTTTCATTAATGCAGTGACTGATTGTTTAATGACGTAATGAGTGGCTAAAACATATAGATTTGGTTTGTTTGAATTTATGAATGTAAAAGAGGCTATTTACTCACTTAATCATTTGCAGATCGTTAAAGTTAATATATTTAAAGAAGGAAAAGGGGTTTGCAAATAATACTTTACACTGATTGAGTTGTAATTTTTTTGTTTAAAATTATGACATTCCTCAAAAATGTTTGCATAAACTATTATTATTTTATTACGAGTCTAATAAAACTTTTTAAAAAATGTATAATTTTTTCCAGCAGCCGTTACTTGATTGAATTTGATGGATTACTGAGCTGTGAAAATAGTCTCGCTGGAAAATTTCTCCTCGCGATATTATAAAATAAAAACGTAAAAGCAGCACATTATATAAACTTTAATAAATTTAAAGAAAAAAACAGTCCACAGCAATCCGAATCTTCCGAATTAATTTGCAAAGACATCCCGAAAAGCAAAGTCCACCGCGCCCCGCCTGAATTCCTCGGCTCCGCGTCGCTTTGTCCCGTATCTAATTCCATAAATCTCTATAAAGCAAGAGGAGCCAATGGAGCGGGAGCAAAGTTTTTTAGTCAATAAACACGGAGCTAACGGCGGAGGGGAGAGAGAGAACAAGCGGAAGTCTCGCGAGGATATCGAGAGACTCTTCCGATCGGTCAAACTCCGGGGGCCTCCGGAGAGAGAGAGAGAGAGGCGGAAGAGTCCTTAGGCTGCCAAGAAATTGATCGAATAAATTTCAAAGGCAGCCGCCTCCTTAATGCCGCGCGGCTTACACCGTTTTCAATGCCGGAGGATCCAATCCGGGAGGGCGCAGGGCTTTTTTCCGCGCGAATTTTCGAGGGCTGATTTGCTTTGATGATTCGATTTAACGTTGGGCTTGGGAAGGGGATCGAAACGTTTTTCAGCATTATTATCCGTTACAAAAATGTACGATAAACGTAGACTTTTTTTTAATTGAGAATTCGAAGCTGACGAGTGTCACTCTTTTGTGTTTCAGGTACGTGCAGTGAAGTTCGCACACAGTCATCGCCATCCCGAGAAGCGCGAGTGAGAATGTCTTGGCGTAAGCAAAAAATAATCACTCAATTACGTGATTGACTACGCAGAACCGAGCAGATTTTTAGTTGTACATCGTCCCCCTTTTTTTTACAAAGTTATATCCCCACATTTTAAAAACGACTAATCGAATGTTGTACAGTTGCTTTGTCACGTTAATAAACCAATTTTACCGAACCTCTCTTGCTGAAAAGTGAAATATCCTCCCTCCACCAATCGGAAGTCCGAAAGGCTCGCGGCTAATTTAAAATTCTCCTCGAGGACCGAAAATTAAGCCTCTCTCCGCTCCGGAGAGCCTAGAAAATAGTTTGAATTAAAAGGTCGTCGTAGGCGCCTCTCGGGCCTCTCTCGGCATCGTCACAGCTGAAAGGAGTGATATTAATGCCCGAGGTGTTGAATAAGACACGGAGGCACAGAGCGCGCGCGGCGAGAGGAAAAAAAAGCAGCCTCCGGGCGCTTAATCTTGGAAGATCAGCCGCTGAAAGGGAGTAGTCGCAGAGCGGCGGTGGCGGCGGCGGACTGGAACGACAGTCGGCCAGTTTAGATCTCTGCCGCGCGATAATATTGTGTGACGGCCCGGGAGAGCCGCGTCGTATTTGCCCGGGCCGCTTTTGACCGACTGGCCTCCCGAGCAAACATCCATTCCTCCGTCTGATATTTAGTTTCTTCCGCGAAAAGCGGCCCCGGCGCGCGCGCACTCGACTTGCGCGGCTCTCGGGTTAATCGAGAGGTGGGATTGAAAGACGTCAAACTCGGATTTGGATCTGGGCTCCTTTTTCTCGAGGAGACGAGCTGGTAATTGAAAGTTTCGTAAGGGCTGAAAAGCGTAAGGGGGGGGGGTCTGCTTTTTATTATTAATTGCCTTTTTAATTTTAGCCGGCGAGAATAAATTTTTATATCGTCGGAATTGGGTCGCGCAATTTTTCTTTCCTCGATTGCGGGAGACGCGGTTATTTTCATTCCGACGACGCTCCGGATGAATTTACGATCGAGACGTCACTCTGCGTCGCAGTGCGTCTGTCTACATCGGTATTATAACGAAAACACCGAGCGACTTTGCGCTCCGAAGCGATAGAAAGAAGAGGAGAGGATGATTTACCGCTCTCTCCCATTTAAAATCCTCGGAAATTGAGCCTTACTGGTTTTCACCGCAGCAATTTCCACCCCGACGCGAGGCGCTCGTTTGCGTCCTTAATCCCCCGAGCGGCGCTAAACACAGGCATTATCCGCGCTCGGCGGTGGTGCTGCGGGCCGGGAAATCGAGGCTCCGCGTCGTCGCTTATTACGGCGCCGCTTGAAATTATCGCGTCGCGGGACTCTCTCTCTCTCTCGTTTTACGCTGGGCTATCGCCGGCCGATCAGCGGCCGCATAAAGCAGGCCGGCCCGCGGAGCTCTCGACGATACGTGGAGCTTTTAAAAGCTCCCCGAGATTTATCAACGCCCGGCGGACCGATAAGCGCAAGTGCCGCGAAATTGCCTTACCGACCGGCTGAAAGACGAGGCCTTTGTTGACTTTTCCAGAGATGCGAGACGGAGGAGTTGGTGAATTAGGTGTCCTGCCGGCGACGGGAGGCGCGAGGCGGTGGGATTGCCGGTGGATTTACTTTCGCGCGGAAGGTGGTCTTTCGAGCTATTGAAGAAATTTTCGGATTTTAAAGCGTCTTTGAGAAAGGATTCTATACTCATTCGGTGTAGAATAGTTATTATCAAAGTGACCTTATTAAAAGCTAAAAGTTGAAACGTTTTACACGTTTATAAACAAAGAAAATTGGCCAACAGCGATCCATTTATTAGTCACTTACCCACCGATTCCCATTCCGCCGCGGTCCCCGGCAAAAAATCTCGCGACACCGAAAGCGCGATCGACGATTTTGGCGCGTCGATAAACGGAAGCCAATACCGTTGTAATAATGTCTTAAACGGACGGTGGGGTATTGATTTTACAGCGCATTGAAACTGAGATAGCGCTGCATGACGTGCGCCGCCGCCGGCGGCAGGCCCGCGGCCGGGGGAATTTCATCTCGCCACTTATCGCTCCCACACGTGCGTAAATCACCTTTGTGCGTAACGTTACATTACGCGATCGGATTGCCGGCTCGGAATACCGCCGCCGCGCCGCGAATCGCCGCCGGCTGCTCGGCGCGTCGACGAATTACCGCGCGAATTATATCCCGCGTATATCGTTCGCGCCGCGTAAACGCCGGGGTTTTAGCCCGACGCTTTTATTTCTAACTGGTTGCCGGAGGTGATGGGATTTCGGGTGAAGTGAATGTTTTCGGGTAAAGTGGTCGGTGCGTCGATTAGCCTGCGTTACGTTTCCCCTCGAATAAATGCACCGATACAATTAACACTCGTCGTTCGTCGGCACTCGCGCAGGCTCCCATCCGCGACCGAATGAAAATATATACCCGAGAAAAAGCAGCCTCGGCGACACTTGTCAGAAACGTCTCCTTGTCCACGGCACGAATCGATAACGCAAACGAAACCGATCGTCTTGTCCGTCTCTCCTCTCGTTCGCTCTAGAAAGTGTACAGGAGGCCACTCCGGCGGCTTTGCATTCCTCCCCTTTCTCCGCCGGCGGAAAGAGAGAGAGAGAGAGAGAGAGAGAGAAAAAAAAGGCTGCCCCGCGCCAGGCTCCGGCGACCGCGCGGAAACGCAATTTCCCGTGTGTCGAGTGTCGAGCTCTCCGCGAGGAAGAGAGAGAGAGCTTTCTTTGTAAGCTCGTCTCCGCTGCCTCCTTTGGCTCCCGACTTCCTTGCCAGCCGGAGAAATGCTTTGCTGCGGACAATGATGTGTAGCAGCCTGTCGGACCGAGTCTCGAACGGGGGTTGCAACTTGTTCGCCAGATGTTTAATTGATAAAAATTCGAGGACGCCTTTTTTCTTTTTTGCGATGCCCGCGGGATTGAGGTCCTTTGTCGAGGTTTAATCCGGAAGAATCGGAGCGTTTTGTCGTTTAGTTCGTTAACAAGTGTTTAAAACATAAATTAAATTGAATCCCCCCGAAAGCGCAGCCGAATCGCAGCTCGTTTCACTCGAGGAAGCGTTCCCGACGACGCGTATTCCCATGATCCCGCAATGTTCCGGGCTAACGGATGTGTATCAATCCGTAAAAATTCGGGGCCTAATTGCCTGGCTCGGCGCTGGCATCCCCAGCCAGTCTTGACAGGAAATGTCGATGAATCAGCGACTAGTTTAAGCATAACTAGCCGGAACGTCCTCCCGCTCCTCCCGACTAACCCTCTCCCCCCACCTCCCGCCGCAACTAAGTAAGTAACTTCCCAACTTGCTGTAATTTCGTCCGGCTCGATATCTCTCGAGTTGGCAACTCCAACGAGCCTTTCATTAGAGCCCTTCTCGCAGCGTCGCTGCAGTCCGCGCTCGAAAATCGGCGCGTTTTCCGCTTCTTTTTTTTTTTTTTTTTGTTTGTTTTTTGATTCGATTACGCCGCTCTCGCGCAGCGACGCCGCTTGGGACGCGTTGGCAGCCGTGGCGGCTCCCCCGGGGATTCCCCGGCGGTGTGTATCGCCCCGCGATTTAACCGCTCATTATTATAATTGCGAATTTGTAATCTCCAGGAGAGGCTCTCTCTCTCTCTCGTGTCGCTTCAGCGACGTTATTAATTAATAGCAATTTTAACGTGTATATATACAGGCGCGGGTCTTCGCGCCTCCGGGACAAAAGGCAAGTGGCGCGTCGACTGGATTCAGCCGAGGCGTAATGGAATTAAAGTCGCTCTCCCGGGAGGCGGAGAGAGAGAGAGAGAGAGAGGCACCTCGCCGGGGAAAGAAACTAGTCGGCGATTAGTGTTAATTTCGAGAGAAAATGTTTGCCGGAGGAAACGGATTAATCAAAAGCTCTCGCTACTGCCGTTAACGGCGGGGAGGAGGAGCTTTTAATTGTGCGCCGTGTTGTGCGTTTGACAAATAATGTAAACGCTAAATCCGAGCAGCTCTCGGCTAATTTGCATGCCGAGTCACTGACCTGTAATTTCAGCGCGAGCACAAACCTCCCCCCCCCCCTCCACCGATCTAAGCTGCACCGCCGACGCCGAGGTTAGCTGCCGCCGCCGCCGCCGCCGCCGCTGGAAATAAAAATAGCGCCGGGACGATTTGCTTACGAGCTGCGCCGCCGCTTTAAGCGGGCTGCGTTCTGATGCATTGTGCCGGAAACTTTGAATGCCTTTCGCGGTTCTTTGGATTTGGGTAAGCGCGGAGGTGAAGGCTCGATTTACAATGGACGCCGGCGGATTTAAAATTACACTTTAATTGAATAAATTTTATCAACCCCCTCGACGAGTAATCCGATTATCTTGGATTTATCGAAAGAAATTTTAAATTCTACGAAATCCGTTTAAAATTATGCGCGGTAATACCCATTTAGTTGTTTAACAAAATAAATGAACCGAAAGCCTGTTCACGGTATAATTATGAAATTAAAATTACTAAATCCCCCCGAAAGACACCATGATATAAAACAGTTTCGCGAAACCTTCTCTCCCGGAATCGTTACAGCCTCACAAAGAGAATTTCCGCAAAGTCGCAATTACAAGTACCCCCGCGGAAAGGCTAATTTTTAATTCGCAAGAACCGTGCGAGTTAATCGAGTTTACGAAAAAAAAAAAGAAGGATAAAGTACCGCGCAAGTATCTAACGACCCAGTCACTTAAAATCCATCCTCCTTCGTGTACCAACGAAGTCCCGCGACGTCTCCGCAGCAATTACTCCTCCCGCGGCCGCGTCGAAAGCAAGAAAAAAAAAAAATAAATAAACAGCGTCACGGCGACAATAAACACCCCGCCTCCTTTCTCTCCCCCCCGGACAATGAAGCTCGCAAAATCAATCCCAGTAGAAAAGCGAGCGTCAGTGTGCATCGCATCCAGCCAGGCAAATTCATCAACTTTCTTCGCGGGTTGTTAAACCTCGTTAACCTCTCTCTCCCTCCCTCTCTCTCCCTCTGCCGGCGACATCGATCGCAGCGGGTCGCTCGCATTTACGAGCCTCTCTCCCGCGAAGAAAAGCGTCGCCGCGTCGAATCAATGGGCATTATGCAGTCGGCAGCCTCGTGATGTCGCTCGTGGATGCGCCCGCGGAAAGCAGGCCGTTCGCGTGTCGAGGGGGGGGGGGGAGAAATGCGTTTAATCAAGCTCGTGTATGCATTAAGGGGGTGAGACGTCCAAGGAGGCCAGGAGAGAGAAAAAAAATTAGTGCAAAGACGAGGGATCCTCCGCCGCCCCCCGGAAGCTGCCGTCGAGGGGGAGAGAGCTTCTCGTGTAATCGAAGCGAGAGATTGCGAGGGAGACGCCGCCGCCTCCGCCGCTACGGTCAGCTGTGCCGTGCAATCGCGTGCTCCTCGATTATATTCTCGAGAGCGGGACGCGCTGCGCTGCGAGAGAGCCGCCGCTGCTGCCTCTTTATTACTGCTTTAATTCATATTGATAGCTGGGGAGAGAAAAGAGCCTCCGCTGAGTTATGATCCGGGGAGACGGTGATTTTTTATGCCATCCCTGCCTCTCTCTCTCTCTCGCGATGGAAGCACGATGATTAAGGAGGCAAATGAGTGGCGTAAGAGCCTTTCTCGGTTCAGGCGTTTGCTTTCGCTGCCGGAAAGAGCGGCTGGTCTTTTTTCTTTTTTTTTCTGTTTGTGTATATAGTTGCGCGCACCGGACGAGTTGCGGGCTTTTTCAGGAGTTTCGCCGAGACGGGCTTTTGTATCGTCAATGGCAAGAAAATTTTAACTCCGTTTTAGAAAGTCACTCTGATTATATTTCCCGTAAAATTGGATCTCGACGACGGACTCGTTTTCCAGTCCCGAGGGTCTTAAATAAATATTAAACGTAGAAAAGTGTTATTAATTGCAGCCTTTGTCTAAGCGATAATTTTCCGAAGCTGTAAAAGAAAATAGCCGAGTTCCCTCCGCCTTGAGTGTCCCTTTGTCTCGGGGGCCTCCCCTACCTGAAAGTAATTAAAACATCTTAAATGTTGCAGAAGGCCTCCGCCGCTAACGACTTGCGCGGTTATGGAAATAAATAATTACGATTATTATTATTATTATTGCGCGGGGCTTCCCCTCGAATCGATGTGTTTGCTCGTTTTTGAATAATAAATGAGGCGGAGTAAAGCCTCCCGCTTTATACTTGACGCGGGACGTTAATAATAATTGTGGCTCTGCCTTATTTATGAATTACGTTGGGTCTTCGTGGCGATCACTTTTGCCTTCGTCGTTTGTTTTCATTTTACGCTATGGGGTGTTTTTCAGTGGGATATCGATCGGGAAAGCGAACGAGAGCGTCGTTTTCCTTTTCAAAGACTCGAGTATTACGGTTTCTTTTACTTTTTCTAATAATAATATTAATTGTAATTAAACTACTTGCAGTTGAAAAACGCAATTAGAGCCGACTACATGAAAATGACCACTTACAAAATAACAAACTATCTCGGGCAAATCCAACCCAATTCCCGCCTCGCTTTATTAATCGCGCCTCGCAATTACCCCCATTCCCCTCTAATCACCCCTCGGGCACCTAAAAAAATAAAAAAAAAAAGGGGGCGCCTCGACGCACTCGACGGTCGGACGATTGTCAAAGTTTGACGCGGCGGCTCGCATTAACGAAGCACTCGAGCCCTCCGACGATAATGAGATAGTTTAGCCGGCCTGGCCAGCTGACCTCTTCTCCCCGGCTGGCTCGCCGCCAGGGGCTCTTCTCCGTTTTTGCGCCCCGGCGGTTTAGTCTTGCGAGCGAGCTTCAATTAGCGCCCCGACGACTGGACTCTCATTACCGATCGTTATTGCCGCGTAGAGCGATGATGCTCGGGGCGCGAAGCGGCGGGGGCTTCTAAATCGCGGCAGCACGGGAAGGTGGGGGACGGTGATGTTGGTCGGGTGATTATTCGAGATGTTGGTGATACGAACATGTCGAGTGGCGATAGATCGTGACAGTTTGAGCGATTGCAGTTGAATCGCGATTCAAGAACAGCATAAAACGGATGTCTTCATAATGTTATTAAATTTTAGTGTTCTCTGCATATTACAATTTTCAAGGAATTTGACTTAATAAAAAATATCTCATCAAGCGTAAAATGAATTCTTTTTCGTACGCACACTCTGAAACTTCCTATCGACATAAAAATAAACTAACCCTGCACGAAAACCCATTTCGATTCGCCGCGGAGACAAATTCAAAAAAACAATGAAGTAACGCACAATGCGACGCAATTAACGCGTCGACGGACAAACCGAGCGTTTCCACCCTCGCGGTCGACAATGCATATCTAAAAATCTTGATTGATCGTTTCGATCCTCGCCCGGAACGACGCGACCCGCAACAAAGGCCAAGGGCCCACATATACGAACTTACAATCGAACGCCCGGCAATTACCGTCCGATTTAAAAAGCGAGAGCGCCGAACGCGAGCTGACAGATGTCGTCCCCGGCGATCGATACCAATTCAGGCAGAAGCTCTCGACGATTTGTCGCCAATAATCGAGAGAGAGAGAGAGAGAGAGAGAGCCCACGCACTTGTTATTCCGACTGCAGGCCTCCTTGGCTCGAGTTACTCCTGAGGAGCGGCCGCCTCCCCCCCTCCGATAATTGAAGCGGTACTCGAGTGCGTGGATTACGCGTTAATTGTCGGTGTCAGCAGCTGTCCGCCTCTCTCTCTTGCTCTCTCTTTCGATTGACTTTCCGTCGCTTCGACAAGTTCTCCGTTGTGCGTCGCCGGCCGGCATAAATAGATTCCGCCTCCTTTTTTTTAAGGGCCCGGGGAACAAAGGATCTTGCGGGTGTGGGGGGTGGGGGGGAAGCTGTCACTTGCCGCTTGGTCTTTGATTTCTCGAGGACGCGCGGAGTTACTGTTTTGAGAGCTGATTGGAAAGCGATTAATGCAGAGGGGGAGCAACGTGAGAATGTTTTTGGGCGGAGCCTGGCTTTTATGCTTTTTTTGAGCAAGTTTTGGTAAATTGTGCATCGATATTTTGGATTCGTTTTTGGAAATGGAAAATATCGATAATTTTGTTCATCGATATATGTAATTATTTAAATAGAATCAACTACGAGGAGAGTTAATAGCATTCAAAAGAAAGAACATTCAATATAAATAATTTTTTTTCAATGAAGAATTAGTATCCTCGTACATTTTGAAGCGCTCTTAACATTGTTAAAGCATAAAAATAAACATTCTCCATTATAAAACGCAGAACCTTCAATGTTAACTAAAAAAAAAAGGTCTCCCCCCGAGCGAGAAAAAAAAAATTGAAAGCAAAGAAAAAAAAGAAAAAAAAAAATAGAAGCACACGCATCTCAAGACACTCTTTCCCGGGCAGCTTGTTTGAAGAAGTCAGTCTGGGCGACACTCCTATCCCATTCCGGCGCGCCCAATTCCCTTTATTTGTACAGCGCGCGGACTGCGTTCAGCCTCCCTCGGCAAAAAGAAAAAAAATAAAATAAAAAAAATACACCCCGTAGCATTCCGCGCATAATTTTTCCCCCCAACTCTTTCCGAGGCTCGGAGCCTCGACGAATCGGCGCGGATGTAGTCTGGCGCGGGACAAAGTCCGGGGGAAGCGGCTAATTGCCGCCTTTTAAGAATCCGAATTCAATTACCCCGGCCTTAGGACTTTTCGAGCCGAGCGAGCTGGCAGACGCTCTTCTCTCTCTCTCTCTTTTTTTTTTCGAGGCTGATGGAAGGTTTTTAAGGTGTTTCGGAGGACTTGATTCGGTTTAAGGTGGATCGATGGTCGGGGGACTGGGAGTCTGATTGGCTGGATTTTTATACGGGAAATTTATGGCGGAATCTTTGATGGGGAAAAAGGAAAGGCGAATGTGTAAAGTCTGGGAAATAATGCCTTTTAGATAGTCTTTGCCCGACTTGTAAATAAATTCTCATAATACGGAGAGGCCTCGTATATTATCCGATATCGGATTCTATAAATCAATATCCCTAGACACTGAAAAAAAAGTTATAGTAACTCGCAATAAAATGCAGTGCTTTGTTGCTTGCTGGATATTAGCTAATTTTATCATAGGATTTGATAAATATCTCTCCCACGACAGTATTAACTTTCGTAAAATCATCTTTCCTCCAAAAATGCACCAAAATAGACAGCCTCGCCAACAAAAGCTCCCCGTATTCCTTTCAACATTTTCGCACAATTCCCTCGGCGAAACCGCGGAGCCCTGAAAAACTAAACGCCTCTCGGCTCGCGACAATCAATGCATATCAGCGGGGCCGCCTTCGCAAAAGCACTTCTCCAGGCCGTTTTGCCTTTGTCAAGTCTCGCCGGGCGACTCTCGGCGGCCATTTACTCCTCTTCCTGCTCGGAACGCGTTTGTCGCCTCCCCGAGCTTTTCGCCCGTCGGAAACGCGTGTCAGCCTCCCCTCCCACCGCCCCCGGCGAGGGCTTCTTTCTCGCGCGGAGATTTTCGGGCGCGTTTAACGGGCCTTTTACCGCTGCTTAAAATTCGCGGCAGCGGCGAGGAGGTCGCGACGGGGGATTAAACGGCTGATTTATTCCGGAGGACTCGGGAACGTTGTTGTTGCTTAATTCCGGGGGTTTTAGAACCGGGTTTGCAGGGTGCGAGCGGCGGTTTCGAGGGGGAGGCAACTCGACTGCTTAATTTCGCCGCGATCTTTGCTCGAGCATCTTGATTATCGACTCGGCGACGTTGGAACGCGTATTTAAAACGGTTCCCGACGTCGCCACCGAAACGCACCGAATAAAATCCAACTAGAATAAAATCACTCCTCCTCGCTTCCATCGCACAGAGATTCATTGCCGCGACTCTCGAAAGCCCTTCAGCTCCTCCGTCGGTTCGAGAGAGAGAGAGAGAGAGATCGATGCCAAAAGCACCGCCAGCCGTCCGCGCGTCTAAGCGTCCTCCTCTAAAGAAGCCGGCTTAGCACTCGTTAGGAAATTACCGGGCGATCGTTCGCGCGGGGCGGCAATATATCCGGGGGGGAGGGCAGAAAAAAACTCGGCGCAATGTCCGGCTTGCGCGCGCGCCTGTCCGTTTGTAAGGGCGTCTGTTTCTGCTCAGACGGGGGCAGCCCTCGACATTATATTCCACCTGAATGCGAGCATGAAAGGGATCTGGCTCTCGCTCGTTACCGGCAAAACGCCCCCTCCCTCCTTAAAAGACGCACTCTCTCTCTCTTTTTCCTCTCTTTTCTCCGGGTTTCCTATGCCTCCCCACCCCCCGCTCCATCTCTCCTTCAAGTACTCTCCTTTCAGGGAGTACTTCATTATACGTGTCCGACGCACGTCAATCAATGCGCATCGATATTTTTGCAAGACGCGGACGAGGGGCTTTTTCTTCGGGGCTCTCTCTCGGCTTTTTTTCTCTCTGTCTGTCTCTCTTTCCGCGGGGGGGTGGAAGTGCGCTTGAAAGAGAGGAGGCTCGCGGAAGTTGGTGGAACGGAAAAGTTTCAGGGGCACTGGAGTGCAATGTTTATACTTTGTTGTTTCTTTTTTTTCTCTCTCCTCTCTCGCTTTTTTGTAAATCTTGGGGAAAACCGATGTTTTAGGCCGCCGCGCGGAAACATTTACAGATTGAAAGTGCAGTCTGGGGTGGGGGGGGGGGGGGGGCTTTTCCGACTGTCTACGCGTTTCGAAATTAATGCAGCTAGTTTTGAATTGTCGGTAAATGCTTATTCGAAATGCGCGGAAGCTCGAAAGTTTGACGGGGGCGCATCGCGCGTCGAAAATTTCCGCTGTCGATCAAATACAGTTAATTATTCTTATAATACGCGAACGGCCGAGTATGACAAAAGAGATTTTTCAGCCTCGCAGACTGACCTTTACGCGAATTGCCCCCGAAGCGACGAAAGAAGCGGCGCGGATATATAGCCGGGTGAAAAAGGCCGGCTGAAAACGACAGGTAACACAATAAAGCGCTTTTAACGCAGAGAATATCTTAAAGCGATAATGCAATATCGGCGTCGTATCGCGTCAATGGATTCTTTATATTGAATTAATCTAATTTTCTTTGTAGCCCACAGCTGTAAAAGGCGGAGCAGAGCGGCGTGATTACTCTCCCGGAGCTCGAAAAGGAAATTGAACTGCTTTTAAATTGCCTTTTCAATTCCGATATCGCATTCACTCCCATTACGAAAGAGTGCCCATTGATGATCAGCTCCGGCCTGCAGCGGAGGCCTTTTTTATTTCGCGAACGGCCAGGATTGTTCGGCTAATCTAATCGGCCGGACTTGGGGGCCTTTGTTTTTTTTTTTTTTTTTTTTCAAGGGGGTGTAATGAGTCATTATGGAATTGCGAGCGCGGAAGAGAGCCGCTAAAAGAGGTGATGGTGCACTGAGAGTATTTTACGGCTTCGGCGCGATTGGTAAATCAATATTGCGCGCTGTTTGTTTCCGATGATTATGAATATTTACGGCCGATTGGATTTTGTTTGGATTTATGTTCTTTTTTTTGGGGCTGGCAGTTACTTCTGGGTGTGTGGATTAATACGCTTGTAAAGTAGGATTTGGGAAAGGTAATTAAAGGTTCGGATCGAAAGTAATGTATTTTTGAAAAGTGAAGATGTAAATTTTGGTATTTTTCGTTGTAGTTGTTGTTTTGACATGGAAATTACAGCAAAAAATATGACATGTCAAAAATATGATTTACTACTACTTTTTTATAACATGGAATTTTAACAAGCAAAATATTGGATTTCGTTGTAAATACGACTTGAAACTATACTTAAAAGAATAAGGCGAAACAAAACTTTTCAATCTAAACAAAAGAGCCGTGCTTGAAAAAAATTGAGAAAATTGAAAAAGCAAAAATGACTTTTCAACGTCCTCAGCGAAAAATTCTTCCACATTTCCTTTTAATCCTAACGAAAGTGAGACCATCAATCTCTAAAAATTCAAGTTCCAAATGTAAATCCGAGCCCGAGAGCCAACAAGCCGGAGCGTCGAAAATTTATTAGAGAGTCGTAAAGCCTCGTATGTAAAAACGGCTCTTTGGCGTCCGTACCGCAGAGAGTCGAGAAAGAAGGAAGACAATCCCCGTCGACGCGTTTTTTTCTTTTTCTCTCTTATCTCCGCCGACGGATTATTACCGGGGCGGCGGTAGTAGGAGAAAGTAGAGCGTGCCGATATCAGCAAAAGAGTCGTCGGCCGGGCGCTTTTTCACGTTCCGGATTCCGAGTGGCGCTTTGTGGCCGGCCGAAACAAATGCTAAATATTTGGACTGTGAAGCACCGCGACAATTACTTCGAGTGTCTCTCAGGGGGGGAGGCTTTTCTCATCAGTAACGGTTTCCTTTCGCCCGCCGATGAATAATTCCGGAACTAATGGCATGAATATATCCTTGCCGCGGAGTGTTGATAAAACTATTGTCGAAGTGCATTCCTTTTATTAGCGATCGGACTGAGGAGGCCGCTCGAGGGTCAGCTTTGAGCGGAAGGGTTTACCTCTTGTTTTTGCTGCTTGCGCTGATTCGGATTTCGGGAGAGATGTTTGGTCTGAATTTCTTTTTTTTACAAAGCGATTTGAATTGACGTCAGAAGTAACTAAAATGCGCGGGTAAAGCCAACGTTTTACGATGCAGGTCGATTGTTGAGTTTGCTAAAAATAATAATGATCGATACATGAGTGATTTGGTTATTAACTGTGAAAAGAATTACTGAACGTAATAAAATCAATAAAATAAGTAGTATTTCATAGTGCGGAACGCCGTTTTTATTTTTGGAAGTAAAGGCAACTGACATATTTTTGGCACCGACTTGTCCAAAAAGGTTTGTAAAAAGAAACTGGCTGCAGAGTATCGTGATATTAAAAATCTAACTCGATTTAGGTATCCTGGCCACTAAACCATACCGGAATAATTTTCTCAATACTTGCTGGATAAATTACATTGTAAAACTTTTTCATTTCATAACGCAAACTTATGTAAATCCAAAAAGAATAAAGCTTTTACCGTTTCTGCAATTTGTCGGCAAGCGAAGAGCTCGAAAAAGAAACTACTCAATCGCGGTAACTTTCCTTTTACAACCGATCGCCCCTCGATCCCCAAAAACTCCATAACCCAGAGGTCGTAAAAAAGTATATATTTCCCCGCCGCCCGGCAAGCAAATCAGTCCGTCGGCTCGTAAATGAAATCCGCTTGTCGGATCGCGCGAAATTCGTCGGCCCCATTTAGAGCCGAATTCATTTTCGTCCGTCGTCGCCGGGATAAAAAACGGCCGGCTCGCAGGAAAAATTAAGAAGCGCCGAGACGGCGGAGAAAAAAAAAATAAAGCCGATGGCCGCGGCCCAAAAATCCGAGGGGGAGCCCGGAATACGTGAAAAAGGCGCGCGGGGGATTCCTTATGTGAGCCGGGAAATCCTAAGCTGGGGAGAGTCGAAGGACTCCGGAGGGAAATATCGGCGAGAGCCGGCCGCAAAAAAAGAAAACTTAATAAAGCGAAGGAACGCGAGCATCCGGAATTGCTTTATCGCTAATTCGGTGAATGTAGACGCGCTGCGGATGACCGGTTTTTCAGGGGGTGGAAGGCCGCCGCTGCTTTCTGTGTTTGCTCGTTATGGAGGAGGAAAGAAAAATATTGGGCTTGAATTTTCGTCCGAGTGCGTGCTGGAAATGTTGGGCTTGCTGTAGTACGTAAATATTTGCTCGAATTGTAGAGGAGCTTATTTTATTTCTTTATTTAGAGAATTAATTCTGAGGATGTATTGGAAAGTTCCGGTATGGAATATCGGATAGCTTATCATCATCTCGGGGGTTTATCCTCATAAAGCAACTGGAAGCTGTTCAGCATTGATTTCTTGTAAGAACTTATCTTTCCAGTTTCTTACGTTTATTCTATCGTAGATTAAAGTTATCACAAGTTCCCATCTGAGGTAACTGTATTTTAACAAAGGAAGCAGTTCGACGAGTCTTGATAGATTCATAACGAAGGAAATAAAATTTGCCAAATTGAAATGGATAGGTTTTTGCAGATACAATGTTATTAATAAATTCACATTTTATGAAACAAAGCTGCCTGCAGAGCGGTAATAATACGTAATGTAGTACCCGGATAGACTAATTTTCGTAACTTACTTCATCCATTATTCATAATACTATAAATATATTACGATTTACTCGGTACGTACATATTGAAAGGGAAGAATATCAAATAAATCAAACTTGCTATTAAAGGTTTTCAAATTTTACATAAATTGTAATAAACTAATCGAATCTGTTAATTCCATAAAGTACAACAATTTTTTATCTTCCTCTCCTGAAGAAATCTAAAAAGATTCAAGTCTTTCGATAGACGGCATTCATAACTTTGCAATACAATCTTGGCGATTCACGCAAACCAAACACCTAAATAAAAAGGCAGTCATTGCATGATAAACGAAGTCAGAAAATATAAAATCCGACCCTCCTTATCAACCAAAATCGCGCGTATCGCCAAGCTCCCCGAACCCTCGTAAAAAAATGCGGAAAAGCTCGCAAACTGCTCCCCCCACCCCGAAAGCTCGTCCCCAGCCGCCTCCGCAACTCCATAAAGCTCGAAATTCATAATCGGCCGACTAAATTCGCGTAATGATCAGCTCGGGGCGCCGACGTCATCGCTCGCTAATTCCCGCCGACTCGTCGTCGCGCCGGCAAACTTGGAGCCATCCGCGGCGGGGTAATTGCACTGCGCGTCTCCGTTTAAACTTTGAAAATAGAATACATACGTAGGTGTGCGCGACAGCGACAGCGGCAGTGGCAGCAGCCGGCGACGCCCCGCTCGTCTCGCGCGAAAGTCAATATTCCGAGCCGCGACGACGACGACGACGACGACGACTACGACGACGACGCTGCGGAACTTGAGGCCGACGCGGAAAAAAAAAGAGGGTGCCAAGCCTGAGTGCCGCGGACAATGAGCGCGGATTTTAAGCGTTCGGAAAGTTTCGCGATTATGGCGCCTTGTACTGGTGGAGAGAGAGGAAGGCTGCTTTGCTTGGGTGTGAGGGCTGTTGTTGCGGGTACACCGAGATGTCGGCGGCGGCTGAATTATTTAATAGAAGCGTGTCGTTACGCGTCGGCGGGGGACGTTGCCAAGTTTTTTTTCGGATGAAGAGTGGAAAGTTTGTTTTGTTAATTTAAGATGAAAACGATTTCGTTTCAAGCGGGAAAAATGGTTAGGATTTTCTGGCGGGAGGTAGAAAAAGTGGAGAAGTCTACAGTAAGTGGGAAGGGATCGTTTCGCCTTGTAAGTTGGGGGAAATGAAATATGGTATTTTAGAGTTATTTATGTAGGAAGTGGATGCATCTCGACTTATGTGTGGTACCGAATGTAGAAATGCCTCTCCCCGTGTTAAATTGATATCTTTATAATCCTGCATCTTGCTTCGCCTAGGCCTGAAATATGAGTGTAATATACAGTTTTTTTATTAGGCTACAAAATGACGTAGTTTTTTAAGCTCTTTGGATCAAGAGTCGGCTGTCGGAATTAATTGTTGTCATAACTCATTATTTCACATGTTGAAACGTCAAAGTTTATTCTCGCATAATAAGTCATGTTAAAAAGTTACATTGAAAAAGTTACTTAAATACATTAGCAGAAATAAAGTGTCTGTGTTGTGTACAAGTTCAATAAAATATTAGACCCATTAGCATCCCCTCAATATTCATCCGACAATCTTGCACTCCTCGCTTTTGCAAAATACTACTTCAATATCGACATTTACGAGATAAGAAATTCCGAAAATCGACTAGACAAGTGACTTCTCCGAGAACCCACGACAATAGAGGCCGAAACAAACGGTCGAACTTGCAGTTATCAATCACGCGGGAAATTCAATAACGCATCTCTTAGATAACAAGGCTCCCTCTAGCGTAAAAAATAATCGGCAAACTTGAGATACTTCTCAGCGCCGCATACATCACGGCTATCTCTCCTCGAAGGCATTCGGGGCCATTAGCGCCTGATGAAAAAAGTACTACGGGGGTCGCACCCGAAACAATATCGAACGGACCGACGCCATACATCACGACGCTCCAAGACGCGCAGCGCCCCCTGAGATAAATGCTATCGGCGACACTCGGTAACACTAACCCACTTGCGGCCGCCTTTTCGCGAGCGACTCGCTAAGCCCATTATTTTCGTGCACTTAGTGCGGGAGGGAACTTGGACGCGGAATCCCATTTGGACGTTCGCTTTCAATTTGCCCGCTTTTTGGGGGACGAGAGCTGAATTTGCATGCCTGCGAGGGAGTCTCTCGTATTGTTGTTTAGCAATTTTGAAATTCCGAGGGAGAGTCATATAGGATAGTCGGAAATTATGGTGGAAATTATGGTGGAAATTTTGAGGAAAATTGCGGTGAGATGAATGATGGAATAACGGCGCTTTAAGCTGGATTTCGCTTGAATTTAGTTGACGTTTTAAAAGAATACATTTGACTTGCATTAGAATTTAAATGAAATTCGAAAAGTCAAATTTAGATTTAGCCTTCTTTTTATAAACTTGATGTTTCTTGATAATTTTATTATCAAAGTAAATTAGAATGCTTTTGACAATAAATTGCAGTCGCTGTAGTTTCCTCTCGATTTGCTTATTTTCCTTACTTTGAAATAAATGCAAACTAACTTTCGGTCAATTGACAAACAATAAAACTCTATATTTCTTTTCCAAGGAAAATTTATTAAAACTAAGAGTTTAGTTTGCCAAAGCATATCCGAAACTTGGCGAAAATTCAGAATGACTGTCGTTCCGGCAATACTCCCAGACACCCCAGGATCTACTGTTATTTATCGCATATTTATTTAGTTCCCACGTCGCAGCTAATCAAATCTCCGAAAATTTCATCAAACTTAATCAATTAGATCAGCCGTAATCATAACCGCTCCAGCTGGCATTCCGAGCGTGAAGAAGAAGCCCTACCAAGCCCTCAATCTCGAAGCCGCCCACAACGATCCCAAGAACAAATAATAAAGCTCGCGTGCGGGCCATTCACGGCGCGTTTCGCGTTCCTGGAAGCCGACAAGACGCGCCGTTCCTTTCCTGGAAGCGGCTTATCCCGGCAGAATTTATGGCGCGCGCCTCGGCTCGATTTGTTTTGTCGCGTGCGACCGCAGCGCCGTCCTCTTTAATTATCCAGAAGCAGCACGTGCGCAAAGGGGCATTAGTCAGCCGTGGGACTCGCTGTTGATACTCGGCGAGAGCTTTCGATTTTCGAGAAGAGAGAGGAGAGAGCCTCGGCTATCGATTCGGAGGTGGGTAAGGGCTTTTTTTGCTGCTTTCTTTGTTGTCTGCTTTCCAGCTTTTTGCGGATGCATGGGTATGTCCGACCACTGGCGGCCGGCCAGCTGTCTTATCGGTAACTGTAGCTCGGCATGGGAATATCAGTTATCCTTTTTTGGCTAATATAACTTTTATTATCGCAGCAAATATGTTGTTACGATCTGCACGAAAATGTTGTTCCGCCCTTTGCTTTTTTTTCCAGATTTCGGATGCTTTCGATGCTGATGTTTTTGGCATAATCTTGGAGAGAGATTTCTTTGATTTAAGCTAATGACTTTTGAATGTGATCCAGTGGAAACTTTTCCAACTCGTTTATTGATCTTAAGTAGGGAATTTTCAAGAAAAACAACTTTCTACAGAGTTTACTAGGTAATCTGTTGAATGATCGCTTGGAAAAATTAAGTTCCAACTGATTTCAAATCCACTAATTTAATATTGCCCAAGTAAATAACCAAAAGTTTTACTGATAAACCAAGGTGTCTTGCCACTATACCATACCGCAAAAATTCGCTTACATTTATACATTGATAAATTTTGAAAGCGTAACATCGCATCGCGACGAAAAAATAATATTATAATTTTGAAAGAGATGTCGTAAATCTTTGAAAGGCAGCCAAGTGCAAGGCGAGCTCTTGACGTAGCAGAATTCCGAGCGATCCCATCTGCTCCCTTCATTTTTCGCTGACCAACCAGAAGGAGAAAAGCGAGTGCCAAGCAGTCATCGCTCTCCCGCGCAGCTCTTTCATCGGAAGCATTCGCAATAGCGGCGCTCGTCGTATCCACATTCCGAAAAAACTTCATCCGCGACTGCTCTTGAAAAACATCAAAGCCCACCTCGCGGCTGGGTTAACGAGACGAAAGGGCTCGCTTTAATTCGCGTTTACATGAATAACAACAAGCCTGTCCACCGATGAATATGTAACTCGTCGCTGCGCCGTGGGGGGGAGGGGGCCACGTCATAATTAGACAAGGGGCGCGCGATATCGCAAACATTCGCGCTCGGCTAACAACCCTATTAGTAAGAGATCTTGCATCGCCAGGCGCCTTAACGCTCCCGAGCCTTAATAAACCTCCGGGGGTTATAAATAAAACGCGTCGCATTCACATCCGGCTGAGCAAAAATTTTCAAGTTTCTGTCACTTTTTCAAGGATCCCCGCGGGGCGATACGAGCGGCTATTTTTAGGGATTGACTGGGTTTATTAATTATGGCGGCCGGAGGAAGGCGAAAGTGATGTTTGAAAGCCCGACTGCTGCCTGGGGTTTATTTATCCTAGCGCGAGGCTGCTTGTAATCATTTCTTATTGTCAGTTTTGCTCGGCTTTGAAGCTTTAATACGTGTTTTGAAAGCTTTCAAAATATTGCCGGATTTACAAGGCAGCCCGGTGCTCGTTGAAAAATAAGCCGCGTTGGTAATTAATCTTTAATTAACTCTTTGGTCAATGAAAATTCCATGCATTTGTAAGTTTGCCAATATAATTAACAAAATTGACTAATGTGCTAATGAGTTATTTAGTTAATTTTCTTAATTAGCGGTAAATTTAAGGGCATAAAGTAAACCAATTTAAACTGTGATTTTACATCGGTGAGGTCGCAACGGGATATTTCTAGTTTAAATATATCCAACTGAATAAATACCCGTTTTAAAATTACTCGTTTTTAAATATCTTTATCTGAAAATTGCAATTCGATTATTAAAAAAACCTACCATGTAAAATCGTCTAGATAATTGCGTTTTTAAATCTGCAACTAGAGAAAATGAAGAATAACAATCAGTTTAACTGTTCGACAGCTCGCAAGTCGAAAATTTGCATATTAACAAATGGGGGCTCGCCGAACAAGCTTTTCTCCAAAGCGATTAACAAATCCGGCAAAACAATAACAGTTTCGCACTAAAGCACATCAAAGTAAATCACCTCGGCGAGCATAAACAACGCCGGCGAAGCCATTTCGCAATAGAATTCAAAATCAGTTCATAAATATTTCAAAGCGCCGGGGCACGAAGGCTCGAAAAAGAGGCGCACAAAGCCAGAAAGGGGTCCCCCCCACCTTCCCGCCCGCTTAGCGCGCCGACGTCTAAAATCCCGCAAGGCGCGCCGCGCGTAGGCTTGACCTTGTCGCGGACGAGGCGAGGACTATCTCGGCGCGCGGCGTGCAGTCGGGTCACGGAGGAGAGGCTGTAAAGATATAAGGAACGGCCGCCGCGACGACCGGTTTGCGATGCGCGACAATGTTTGGCGAGGATCTCGTCCCGGCCGTAATGAGCCCGGCTTTATTGCCGGGGGGAGGGTTGCGATGTCTTAATAGCGGCCCGGGAGTGGAACGCTGTAAAGCGAGAGAGATCTCGCGGAGTTTTTTCTCGTGCATTCGGTGTTTACCGAGAAGACGAGGCTCTTGCTTTCTGCGGTCGAGGCGGATTGGATTATTACATGCCGGGCGGTGGCGATGATTTTTTTTTTACGGTCGGAGAAGTGGGTGCGAATTCATATTCGAAGTATTTGAGAAGGCTCTTATTTGGATGCGTATTAATTTGTACCGAGATCGTGATCAGGTTGTAAATTTTATTGTATATATGTTGCCGATTCGGCAGTAATGATAAAATCCATTTTTATACGGATTATTAACCTTTTTCCGTATTATTGCTGAATAAATTATAAAGGTATATAATATTTTTAATACTTTTAAAAAAATCGCCGTTGCGAGTCTAATCATTAATGCCTGGAAAGATAAACTACATTAAGCAGATACGAAACGGTAGTTTGTGCAGAGAAAAGCTTTTAACAATCGGTTATTAAACTATCGAGAGACGCATAAACTACCAAAGCCACTTTGGTTATGAATATCGGTCCCCTCATCCTGGGCAGCTATTTTTCTCGAGCTCAAAATTGAGAGGTTAACACGAACCGGTTTCGATATACCTTTGCTTTTACCAAAGCAATAAGTTTATACGGCTTTATTGAATGCGAATCCCTCGTTCAAGAGTCCATCAAGCAAATGCGTTAATTCTCTGATAATCTCCCACCTTGAGGCGGTTTAATTTTTTTCGGTTTGTTTTCATTATCCAAAGTGCCGCGACTTGCGCTAAAAAATTGAAACGTATCAGGCCGCGTCTTTTCGTGTTCGAAATTTAGAAAATTAAAAATTTCCAGGGGGAGGATTATTTTTTTTTTTTTAGATTACTCCGCGGGCGAGGAGGCGACGGCGGTTATTTTTCTTCGGCGAGCTCTTTGCATATTGAAGTTAGACAAAACATTTATTTTAGGTCACGCGCAGCGCGCACAGCTCCTTTTTGTCGGGGGGCGCAGGCGCGAGTTTTTTTATGCATATTTATGAATTCCACGGGTTTCGAGGAGAGAATGGCGCGTTGGGTTGCATTTTGGTTTTTTCTGAAATTATTTTCTGCATGGGGCCGTTAATTTTGTTAAGGTGATTCTTTGAGTTTCTTCTGTTTTAATTTTGCAGAGTGCCGACCCATATTTTGTTTAAAAAAATTCTTGGTTGATTACGCGGTGAACAATGTTTTTGTAAAAGTTGCAATCTTCTTTCGAAAATCAGGTCGCCGAGCATAAAATGTAATACAAAAGCTTTTTTAATAATACTTTGTTAATAATTTAACTGATGGTAAAAAATAACTCGACCGACGGGCATCATAATTAAATAATGACCAAAAGCTTCAAAGTCAGGTGAAAAGAAATCATGGGAGATTAAACTTGTTAAAAGGAGCCACAATACCTTTTACTCTCTATCAATGGATGATGAAACAAAATTTCTTCCCAATTACGAGCACTAAATACCACCTGAAAATTCAGCAACAGCGCAAAGCGCAGCAACTCAATTTCCTCGACAAAAGCCTCCGGCCGTTAATCCGTTAATTATACCCAAATAAAAACTCCATCGTGTCTCCATACAATCTCCCTCCTTAAAATAAGTCCCCGCTGAATGGTCATATTTACAGGCGGCGTCGTCCAGGAACAATGCCCCCCCCCCCTCCCGCCTTCCCGCCTTATCAAACGAGCGCGCAGCAGCTTTTCATCGCACCTTTATATTGAAACTCCGCGAGAGAGAGCGAATTCGTTAATCGCAGCATCGAGTTGGCGCGTCTGGCTGCTGTGTAAAGGCCAGTACATTGTATCAAGCAAAGTGCAGCTTGCGATAAAAAGCTCGCCTCCACAGAATGCGCCCCGCGCGAAACAATGACCCCCCCTGCCTAAGTCCCTCCCCCCCGCCGTCGAGCGCGGCAGTGAAAAGGGGCTGCGCGAAGAAAGGGCCGCGAGAAAATATATCCGGGCTTGCGCGCCTTTGCTCGCGCGCCTTGTTAATTACGGAAGCGCGCGTTACAGTAATCGAAAGGATCCGGCGCGCCATTTTTCGCGCAAACGAGATAATTAACGAGCGCCGAGCGGACAATATCGCGCCTTGTTTCGGACCGGGAGATTCAATAAGCCCCGCAGGCCTCATTATGCATTGTGCGATATGCTTCTTGCGCGGCGCGCGGGGAGTCTAATCAGCATTTCGCGCGGATTAAATGGGGGCAATCATTAGCGCGAGTGCAATTAACGCCCGATCGAGAGCAAGAAATCGCGAGGCGCACTCGAGGTCTAGCGCGGTTTTTTCAATTTTCGCGCTTCGAGCGCGAGGCGAGAGAGAGAGAGAGAGAGCTTTGCTTTTCAAGAATGGCGGGAGGGGATTTTTGAGGAAGCGTTCTATTTTTAGATGCCGCGGAACGGTTGGTTGATTTTTTTTTTTTTTTTTTTTGAGCTGCTGGAATTTTTGAGTCTAGGAAATCATTGTTTCAAGTATTCGTTTACTAAAAGTAGAATTATGCTACAGGTAAACCAGTAATATCATTATTGGAATTTTGAAGTAAAATATTCCAAGATTCTACAGAATAATTAATTTCTTGTATGCAGATTCTGTTTTTTTCAATAAAAAGAAAAAACTCGTCTCTCCGCGTCAAGCGCTCAAACTAAAGTTATTTATGAATTCTCCATACCGCACTAGAAACTCGCCCCGAAAATAATAGCAAATACTGCCGCGCGTCGGTCCGTCACGGCGAGCAAGCATCAGCTCCCGCATCCCTCCCGGAAGGGTCAGCTTTGCGCATAATGGATCCGCCACCCTTTCAGCCAAACTTCATTAGGACACGGAATTTTTTCGGCAGCGCGCCTCCGTAAAAGCCTTAAAAGGCCCGTAAAGTCGCTCTCTCTCCCGGGCGAGTAGCATCTCTCGAGCCGACGTAGTTGAGGGGGGCAGGTATAACTTTCGCCCGACGCAAGATTTACGGTCCTCGCCCGTGGAAATACTCGCCAAGAGCCAGACAAAACTTCGGGTTCGACGAACTCGGCGCGAGGTGTCCCCGCCGAGGCGCAGAACTGACCCCGAATCGCTCCGATTCGGTCCTTTTCTGGGTTTAGAGACGCGCCGGCGATCTGGGTTGACTGGTTCTCCGGCCTGACAATGCGGTTATGATTGGACGGTGATTGAGTGCTTGGGAAGAGGAATTTCGTGTCGGGAGAGAGATGGGTCTTTTTTTGGGAGGTTTTTACAGGGACGGGCTGGGAATATTTACTTGTTAATGAGGCAATAGTTGGATCGTAAAAGAGCTATGCAAGCCACTCATCCTGTAATAATTATTTAAAATTGAAAGAAAGAATTTTTTAATGTATAGAATAATACATTTATTTACGTCAATTTTAACATATTAAAAAATAAGTGACATTTTTCACTTTTTCATTTTATCTAATCTTTAAATTGTCAAAAAACTATAAAATTAGAGAATTAAATTAAATTGCACTATAATGAATCCATTAAGCAAATACTAAACCTGATGCTGTGCTATCATAAATAGTAAAGTGAAGTATGAAAAAAGTTATATCGAAAAAGGATTGACCTTTTGTCTAAATTTACTTCATCATCATCATTAATAACCAATTTTCCTCCACAGCATTGACCGCTTTTCAACTAAAAAACTCCATCACACTTCCAACCCTAAAACCCAAACAGCCCTCTCTCACCAAAAAAACGTCTCGAGCGAAACCACCTTAAACGCACAATAAAAAATATATAACTCTCATTACCAAGTCGCAGCCGGGCCTCCCTCCCGCTCGTCGCAAATAAAATAACCGGAATTACAGGCGAAATATTAATCCTCGCGCGCATAATGCGAGCAGGCAGATCCGCGGCAAGATCCGCTGAAAAAAGCTCCGCGAGCAAAAAGGCTACGGAGCCGCGCGTCGAAAAAGGGCAGAGCAGAGCGGCGCGCGGCCTTATCTCCTCGCGGCATTGCCCCATTCACATCTCGAACCGCGCGATATAGTTTTTTAATGGGGATTTGCGCCACTCGGGGAAATTGCGGGAGATAAAGCGCCTCTTTAGAGAGCCTCCCTCCCTCCCGAAGAAAAAGCGCGGCAAGATGTCCGTGAAAGCCGGACGGAATGCGGGAGGCTCCGCCGAGAGAGAGAGAGAGAGGGACTCTAATGTAAGGAGCGATTATCGGGGGAAGGATTCAGGCTTTCCGAAAAAATGAGAGCGAGAGCGACGATTAATGGACCGAGGCGAATGAAGAGGTTAAAGACGTTGACAGATAAGTATTTCTAGTTTTTATTTTTTTCGTTCGCCCCGGCAACCTCGAGGATTATAAAGCGTAATCTTTTCGGTTTATATTATTCAAATATAAACATCGTACTGCCGCTATAAAGCACACCGTCGAAATAACCTCGAAAGAGCCAAAGGAAATAAGGACCCTCGTTACTCGGCATCACCTCCCCTCGCCCCGGCAATAAATATCCTCCCCCTCCCCCCGGACACTAGAGGCCGCCGCAGCTCCCTAAATATTCCGGAAACCGCAGCTGGCGAAATTTTTCCTCGGCCACCTCCGCAGCTCTCTCTCTCTCTCTCGGCTCATTAAGAAATGATCGCACGTGAAACGGCCTCGGACTGCGGAGAGCCGCGCGGTCCATTAGGCGTCAAATGGGCCGCGACAAGGTCCGCGCGCTCCGTCGCCGCGATTACCGGCAGCAATCCCTTTAGTTGTAATATCAATTAGCGCCAGAGGCTAACGAGGCTCGGGCAGCTGGGAAGCCCCCGAGTCTCTCTCTCTCTCTGTTATCCGCGCGTGTCTGTGCTTTGTTGCGAGCCGCTGCGTGATTACGCGGCCCGCTGATTTGAAAGTGGAGAATGCGTGCATTAGCTTTTCATTGATTTTTCGAAGGCTCTTCCTCAGCCGCCTAGGCGAGAGAGTTAAATAGGCGGCTGTAACGGTGTGCGGGCTCTCTCTTCTTTTTTTTTTTGAGGTTGGAGAGGGGTTTTTAATTAATCGACGGGCTTTGGTCAAGTGTCCCAGGCGAGAGGTCCGAGTATTGGACTCGGACGCGGGAGTAACGCTGATTGTTGCGGTGCGATAATGGCTTCGCTTTGCTTTCGACGAGGAATTCGCAGACCAATGGTTAAATGGAGCTTACGATACCGCTTTTAAGAATATAATTTCCTTTGCATGAAAAATTCACCCAAAAACCGGCTTCTTCGCAAAATAGTCGTCCTCAAAATTTCCCCCAAAAACTTTGAAAAATTAGAGCGAAATTGAAAAAGCCCCCCCCTCCCGACATCTGTTCGAAAGTATCCATACACCGCGTCGCACATCAGATCTCCTGCATCCGGCATATATATCCAGTTTCCTCCCGGCATTTTTCAATACCCCCATCGAGGAGAGTCGGCGAAACTATTCGCGGCGTTTACGCCGCCGCAGAGGAAATCCTGCTCGGCGTCGCAGCTAGATAATAGGGTAAAGCACGGCGCGTAAACTTTGAGAGCTTGACAAAAAAAAAAAAGAGAGGGAAGGAGGCAACAAAAAAAAAAAAGAGAGAAAAAAGAAAAAGGAAGGCATATCGGCTCCGCGGAGAGAGAGAAGATCTCTTTTATGCGCGATTCGCATTTCAATAGCCGTCGCGTGTCGCCTCTGCGGATTTTCCAGAGGGGGCGCCGCTCTCTCTCTCTCTCTCTCTCCGCATATTTCCCTCCCCGCAAAGTACGCGCAACTCTTTTGTCTCAGAAACTATTGTATTTATATTCGCGGCGGTCCCGTCTGGCTCCGGTCCTCGCTTTGTCGCCTCTCTCTCACTCTCTCCTCTTCCCTCTATTCCGGGGACCCCTAACGAGAGAGAGAGAGAGAGGCCCCCTTTTTTTTTAAGGGGGCGGAAGCGCCAGAAATAATGATGCCGACAAAACGCAAAGCCGAATTCGACACTTTCCACTATTATTCTTACGTGCCCTCGCTCTCCCTTTTAATCAATCTCGCGATGGAGCCCCAACCTCTCCCCCCGCTTGCGGGTAGACACTTAGGCCTTTCCCTCTCGCGCTATTTTCAGAAACAGAGCCCGATTACATTATAATACCCCCGAGTTTCTCCTTCTCTCTCTCTTTCTCTCCTCTCTCGTCTTCGCGAGCGTTAAATGCTCGATCGCTCGTAATGACAGAGGAGCGAACGAGAGAGAGAGAGAGAGAGAGAGAGAGCGCGGCGGTTATTATACATCGGGCAGAAAATATCGCGCGCGCGCCGGGAATTTAATTTCGGCCCTCAAAGGAGAAATATCAATTTACGGCCGCTGCATGCACGTGCGTCATTTTTGCACACACACCGAGGTAGAAAGAGAGAAGTCGCCCGTAATGAAATTCAAGCTCGCGCGAGGATATCGTATGACCGAGCAATTTTCGCGCGCGCGGGGCAGCTTGCAATTCAAAATACACGCCGCGCGCCCGCGAGATCGATTCCGAGAGAGAGCGAGCGGGAGAGCCGCCGGCCGTAAATATGAAAATCCCGAGCGCGCGGAGAGAAGGAACGAGCGAACGTTGGGAGGAACGAAACAACGACCGCGACGGAACACGTTGCAAGATGCATGGAGGAGGAGCGCACTTTATTTGGTAATTTTCCCGGCCGATTTATCGCCTCCGCGGCCGTGGAGGAGAATTTAGTGTTGTGCATTCGGACGCGAAGATCATTGCTCCGTTACATGATGAGGGAAAATATCACGAAAACTTAGGAAAAATATTCAGTCGATATCTCTTCCCGCAACGTTAGACGAGAGTCGAGCATAATTACATGGATTCACGATGAGGCTCGCCGCTTAATTTTTACAATTGACGTGTGAGATTTTTTTCACTGAAATTACTCGGCTCCAAGCTTGATAAAGATAATTTCACCTCACCAACAACAAGAAAATATCAACAATCCACCGCAGCGTTTATCCCAGACAGTAAAACACTTTACTCGAAACACCGCGCAGCACAATCTCTCCTCGGGAATCTGAAAATTTGGCGAGCTCCGCAGCAGCGGCAGGGGTCAGAGTCCAGGGAATTAGGGATTCCGAGAGCGAGTCCCGCGCGCACATAAATTAATCGGGGCTCCCCCCTCCCTCTCGTCTTCTTATTCAGCCTCGCGCGGCCAGCGACGTCTGGCTTCTTTTTGTGTGTGCCTCTCTCCCGCGCGCGCGCGCGCAGCAAAAGTGCAAGAAACTCGCGCGGCCGCCGGCCGCGGCTCTCGAATGAATAAACATATGTGTGCCCCGGAAAAATCGGAGGAAAGCTCGCCGTCGCGAAAGCTCGGGGAGAAAAGTTTAAAGAGCTCAAAGCGGCAGCCGTCGCCGCCGCCGCCGCCGCCGCCGCGACCCTCGACAATATGTGTGTGCTCCGTGCTCGCGTTGCTCGAGTCCTAGCCGCGCGTGCTCGCGACGCGACGCTCTCTCTCTCTCCCTCTCTCTCTCGCCGCGGAGGAGGAAAGCTCCGTCGCCGCGGAATTTTTCTCGGGCTTTCCGTCGGGCGCGTTTGTCTTGCTGATGATGCGAGGCTGCTGCTGCTGCTGCGGCGGCCTGAATGATTGATCTTTAAGGCGGCGTTTCTCTCCCTTGATGCGGAGGAGCAAAAAAAATAGCCCAGATAAAGGTGACGAGTCTCTCTCTGTAAAAAGCTCTCTAAAGCTCTTAGCTAGCAGTCTGGGAAGGAGCTTACGGCCGCGTATCCGCTCGAGTCGAGCGGAAAATAATCTTCCGGTTCGGGGATGTAGATGTATTCTTTTTGCCTGCGAAAAGGGTACAGTGGTAAAAAGAGAAAAACACGCTCGTTGTTTAAGCCGACTTTGTGTTTTTTTAAAAGCGACGCGCCACCTGCCGGCCAGTTTGCGCGTTTCCATTAAAAAAAAATTCCTCCAAACGAATATATTCCGTCCAGCAATCCCGCATTGAAATATTCGACACTGCTGGATTTCTCAAAAGGCGGCAGATTAGTTTAGTTTAGCACAACAAAAGAATTTCCCCCTTTGAAGTCAACACCTGCGGCGAAGATAAAAAGAGAGAGAGAGAGTAGAACGACTCGAGCGTGATTTACAAGTAAAGCAGGCACGCGGGAAAGTCAGGAGTGTCGGGTCGAGGCCCGGGCGTGTTCGAAAACAATTACAACGGATTTACACCGCGGATCGGCTCCGCTGCACTGTGCTCTCTCACTCTCGAAACACATCAGACCGAGAGAGCCGAGTGACCAGTCGGACGGGTGGACGTGCTTTCGAGCCGCCTCCCCCCCCCCGAAAGTCCCCCCGCTAATAGATAATGAACGCGGCCTGCTCCGTGTTATGCCCAACCGAGCGGCAAACGGAGCCGGGCCGGACTGCCCTGTGCTTCTGCTCGCACGTATGATGTAATTAAAGCCAAGATCCGGCCGTAATGGGATTTTCGCGTTGGGGAAATATGCCGGTGTGATTTGACGGCTAAGGAAGAAAGTTGGGGCAATGGTATAAGCTGAGTACGAGATTATTGAATAAACGCGGATTAATTAACGAAAAGTTAGTGTGAAACATTCCATTATCATCCTCTTTTCAGGCTCTGTAATTCAAAAAGTCACCCCGCTCGCTCGCCGTAAACAAATAATTGAGGAATAAATTCCAGTTACGAGCGAACAAAGCTAATTCCTCCCTCGGCAAACGAATAAAAGATCGCGGGGCTCGAACAGCGAGAATCATAAAAAAAGGAGGAGGAAGGTGCATACATAGGCGAACAGGTACTCTCCGCGCCGGATATTCACTCCGCGATTCGGAAGCTCCGGGAGGCCGGGAGAGGCGGAGAGGCCGCAAAGTACACGGAGGAGTAATGGGTAGAAAGGCCGAGCGCGACAATGCCCGGCCGCGGCAATCCCGAAATTCATTAGCGCGCATCGCACATATCATTGTCCGCGAGTGAATGGCCGCATTAACGAGGAGTAATTAAGTGAGAGAGAGAGAGCGGCCCCCCCCCCCACCCCCGTCTCTCGCTCCCTTCCATTATACGGCTCCTCGCGAAATGAAGTGTGAACGGCTTCTTTGTCCGATGGCCGGCGGACCTTGAACGTTCCTCTCCCCCGCGGTCGCCGTTGCCAGGCCGCGCGCGTTTTTGCGCTCGCCGGGCGGAGGAGGGCCATCACGGTTTAAAACTCGGCGCGCGCGCTCATCGCTTCGGAGAAGTCGTCGCGCGGACAGGTGAGATTTTCAATAGCTCGTGGTATCCTTTCAGTTCGACGCCGGGGAATTTCTTTATTTTTAATTACGTCGAGGCTGGGCAAAATGCGCGAGTCGCCCGTAAGGCTTCTTCTCCGCGGGGAGAGAGAGAGAGTCCGCGCGAGGCTTTTCAAAAAGGAGGAGCTTTCTCCTTTTTCGCGCGCGCCGGTGAATGCGGTTTTTTAGTTTTAACTCGTCCGGGATATGGAGCGTGAATTAATGCGGGGAGAACATTTGTTTGATTAAAATCGTCATTTTCATTCAAAGACAAAGCAGCGCCGGCTCAAGGAAGGTATATAGAAACTTTTTCTGGAAATGCGGGCTCATTGTTGCGCCGCGGAAAAATAACTTGGATCGAGCGGGATTTAACTGGAGAGGTGGAACTACTTAAACAATCGAGCGGCGTATATACTTGAATTACATTCACCAAGTATCATTTATTTACTGGGTTTTTATCAAGCGACTAACCTATAACATTTACCAATTTGAGCAGTCCATATACAGACTGCGGCCGCGAAGATCGATATTCGCAATAAGTAACGAGTTCCATTTCCTAGCTCGTTTCATAAATCGCAGAGGCCAAAGCTGGAAGTACAAGCGAGTTATGCGATAGCCCCGTACAATCCTCCGATTTAAGGCGCACGGAAAAAATGCCCCCCCTCGCGGCGGCTCCTCGAGCGTATTTTATTCAGCCTCTCGGCTCTCGAGTAAATTTAATTCGGCGCGCAACTTCTGCTCAGAATTTTTTTCGTGCATCAGCCGCGCGCGGCATTTATCTACGAGGGAAAGCGGCAGCAGCGGCAGTCTCTTGCCGCGCGGCAAAAAAATCCCGCCAGCTGCTCGGCGACTTCTCGGGGCATTGTTTCGGGCGCACAAGAGCGACAAGTAATATATAATTCGGGCGGAAGAGAGCGTCCCCCAGACAGATAATCCGCAAGCTCGTGCTGAGGTTGCGCGGGGAATCCCCAGGAGCTATCGGCCGTTTAAATAACACGAGCGGCGCGCCTCTCTCTCTCCTCTATATCTGTGTATACCTCGTAATCCCTCCTCCTCGTTCGTACACTCATTGCGAATTATATTCGCGCAGCGGCAGAGAGAGAGAGAGAAAGCCGAGAGTTTACGAAAAAAAGAGGGCCACTTCAGGGCTTTATCTCCGCCGGCTTTCCATTACAGAGTGCGCTGTGTTCGCTAATTCCGCGCCTCTCTTTCGCTTTTAATCGATGTCTAACGTCCGTTTTTTACCCTCTGCTTTCGGGTGTAGGCGAGCGACGCGACGCGTAAGGGAGAACGAGAGCTGCCTCGTGGGTGAGTGAAAATTCGAGCGCATTTGCATTTTCCAAGGAGCCAGCCGAACAGAAGGCGGATTATTCCGGCGGCGCAGCGATCGAATCATCGGATTTCACGCTGCGCGCAGAGCGGCTCCTTCCTTCTCTCTCTCTCTCTCTCTCTCTCTCTCCGGGCTCTCTTTCAAGTCGGGTCTTTCTTGTTTTTTCACGAGAGGCGCGCAGCCTCTCTGAGAGGGCGGAATTCATGAGCGACTTCTAGCTGACGTTTCCATTCTGATTCCGCGTCGCTCCGCGGGAATCTGTCCGCTCGTCGCCTCGAGCGAGAGAGAGCCGTTCGAAATTTTAAAATTCAACGCGTCTAATTGACTTTAGCGCTTTTCGCCGGGCCTCGAAATTTTCTCCCGGGCTATTGTAATTCACTTGCCGTTTTGCTCTCGCGAAATATTAACTCGGGAGGGAGTACACTCGGATCCGATTAATCTAACTTTCGGGGAAGTTGTTTAAAAATTGAGGCACGCCGTAAAGCCCCGAAGGCAGACACAGCCGCTCCACCTAATTCGAGGGCGGAGCGCAATTCATACGTGTGCCGCGAAAATTGGATCAAGTAAACTGTATCAAAAGTTGGGGCTTTTTCATTGTGCCCTTTGACGCGGGCAAAGGTTACCGCGTAAAAACCTTAATACGCCATTTCAGGCGAAAATTTGCATTTCGCACAATTGCGACGCTCGAATTAAACGGGAGAGAGAGAGAGCGTTGAATTTAATTACAGGTGGAAATTCGCTCGGTTCCTTAAAGCCGCGGCGGAAAAAAATGCGGAAGAGGTCATATAAAAGACGAGGAGAGGGCCGGACGGCGGCCTTTTTTTCCCGCGGAAAAAAAGCTACCGCGGCGAGCGAAATTTTCTAATACGGCGGCCCCCTTTCAAAATTCTAATTTATAGCGGATTAAGCGCGCAATTGTTTCCCGGGCCGAGTCCTTTAATTTAACGTTCCGGCGGGCATGAAAAGCCGCGGGAGTCAAAAGTAAAAACGGGCACGCGGCGAACCGGCGTATCTGCCGCGCTGCAGCCGCTCTCTCGGACACACTTGTAGCCGCCGCCACCGCGTTCATTGTGTCGTTTTCTCCGCGTCCACTTTCCGCTAATTTCAGGCCGCTCCCGCGCCAATTTCGGCTGTTCTCCCTCGGAAAAGTCGAATGAAAAGCTGTTTCATTTCGCGGAAAAAACTAAATACAAGCGGAAAATAGACCGCTTTGACGAAAAAAGAAAAAGCGCCTCCAGGGACATGCCATCGAGCTTCGTCTAATAACGCAGTTCGCTAAAGCGCCCCTCCCCCCCCTTGCGTTCGCCCCCGAAACGAAGTCAGGCAAATGAGGAAGGGACTATATCGATTACGCGGGACAATGTGTGTCCTGCACTCGGTCACAGTCGGAGTGATTTATTTGGCGACTCCTCGGATCGATCATTATACGTCGGTCCCCTCTGTGCAAAGAATCGAGCGCCGCGGCGTTCGCGCCTCTCGCTTAATTGATTCGGACGAGTATATATATACGGCGGCGGTTGACATATTTTGGGAGGGGACTTTTTTGTTTATCCCCCGTCGGAATGATAAAGCGGCTCCTCTTATCAATGGAGTCGGCGCTCGCGTAATTAAGGCTCGTTTTGGCGGGCCGCGGAGAGCATAATGAGAAAATCCGAGCAATTTAGCGAGGCGACCGAGAGAGGCACGACTTCCTCCGACGGCGGGAAAAGTACGCGCTCGGAGAGGAATCTCGGCGTTTTGCTGGAACAGGCTGGGAACGGATATTCGTTCTGGGGGTTTTCGTTTAAGACACTGTTATCGTCTGCTGGGAGATGATTAGTGTAATATATTAGCACTTTACTTAATTACGCAGGCACGCGAAAAATGAAGGGGTCTGTGTGATAAACTAAGCTACTAATGTATTTTGATCAGCTAAATATGCTTATTTTTTTTTTAGATTTTCGTATTTTCCTTACACACTTGAAAAGTCAAACTGATTAATATTACCAAAATACTTTGCTCGTTTCCCTTCCTCGCCCTTCAAACAAATCGTTTCAAGTCTACTACGCTGCAAGTACGCTCCAGAAGATATGGAAGCATGAAGTAAAGTTTCTTTCCAGAATAATTACCTCCACTAATTTCGACTCTCCACCCTCGAGTCTCTCTCTCTCCCATCTCGCAGCGAGAGCTTTTTTAAGATTCATATTCCCGGCGTTCGGTTCAATTCGTTTGATCCGCTCGTCGCGAAACAAGCAGTAATTAAAGTTTCGAGCGAGTTAAACAGGAGAGAGAGAAAGAGAGAGAGACAAAAGTTTGCCTCCGAAACGAAGCGGGCAGCGACGCCGTGAATAAAACGAAATTGAACAATGCTCGCGAGGGGCCTCGCGGGAAAAAAGAGACTCGCGTTTTAAGAAAACTCGCCGACTTAATCTCATTAGAGGAGGCCTCGGAAGAAAAGCGTAAAAGCATCGCTAAACCGATTAGTCCGGCGCGGCGCCCAAAGCACATTTTCATGCTAATAACGAGGGGAAACGCGACGGGAATAAAAAACGAAAAAAAAAAAAAAGAAAACAGGAACGCGAGCCGGACACAATAAAAGCTCCATTCATCCGGGGATTGATTGAAAGAGTTGCTCTCCCCCCGGCCGGTTAATTTGCATTCAATGCTCGCAGCTCCGCCGATCGCAACAATTTGCCGAGAGGCCCCGAGTAGGTTGTCGGTACTGATATTGCGTACGTTTTATTACTTATATAACGCCGGGCGAATTTCCCCGCAAGTCCAGAGGCTCGAGGAGTAGAGAGGCTGGTTGCATCGACGCGCGGCTGCCGCCAGGAAATCGATATTAGGTGTTATTACTGATTGGGAAGTTTTAATAGGTAAAGTTTTGCAGACCGGGAACTGCAGCCGAGGTGGACAAAAGGAGGCGAGAGAGAGAGAAAGAGAGAGAGACGCGCCGGGGAAAATTGAATCTGTAAAGAACGAGATGAAGAGTCGGGGGATGAAAATGCTAAGGAGGGAAAGCGCGGGGATTGAAATAGATGCTTTCGGATTCGAATGCACGCGCGGCTTCCGGCGAGATTGTTTAAAATCAGTTTTTCAATTGCGGCGAACTGGCGAGGGCGGCGCGCGGAATTAAATCGACGGGGTTACGTATAGGGTAACGGGAGGGAACTTTTTGAAAAGCCATTTCGCTATTAGCCTCTTTATGAGCGTCGGTGAATGTCGAATTATTTATCGGGGGGAGCAATTATAATGGAGTCTATTAATTCAGGCTTAATTTGGTCGATAAATTATACGGAAATTTTAGGAAGTATTGATTGAGCGATCTGAATTTTAATGAAAAAAAAAAAAAAACGCGTCGCCTCCAGCAAATTCAAGCGAGTACCGTAAAAACTATTGTTGCCACTCTTAAAAATGATCAACAGCGCTTACCCGACAATTTGCCTCTCGAGCCGAATAAAAATAATTCCCCGTCGAGCTCGAACGGAGTGCTTTTCGAGCTCAAGCAGGAGAAGAATGAAAATCTAAATAATTTCGAAAGCCAAAAGAGCGAAAAACAGTCGTCGCAACAGCTCTCTCCTCGTGCAGCTTAGCCAACAAAAGCACTCCGGGAGAGAGAGAGAGAGTCGAAAACGAGCTTTTAATGGGCCGAGTTTAGCCCGGCAGGACCTCTCCCCGTTGTAAATTAAAACTCGTCGGGCCCTTTCCCATCTGTTTATCGCCTTCTCTCCTTGCCGGCTTCATTTAATTCCGTCGCCGCCGTGGCGCTGCGCGGATTCCGATAAATTGCTTTTACGCGGCGGCTTCCTTTTTTGACGGGGAGCGATTCCAATTATCCGGGCCCCGATTGTTTAAGCAAATTGTTTCCGCGCTTCTTCTTCTTTTTTCGTGCTCCCCCCGTGCAGAGTCACACACTGCTCTCGCTCTCTCTCTCTCATCCTTTATTCAAAGATCGCGTCGGAAGTTTCGCCTCAAAGGATGCGGATGCCGGAGAAGAGTAAGCGTTTGAAGCGGGAAACGTATTAGTTTTTCGGGGGGATTTTCAAGCGGATCCGCGCGGGAAAGTTGAGGAAAGTAAGCCGCCGCCGCCGCCGCCGCCGACGTGTTCCGCGAGGCCGCAACTTGGGGGATATTATAATGCGGCCGACAGCCCCGCACCTTTTCTGTGTTTTCGTGTTTCGACTGCCTGGGAGTCTCATTTTTCTCGCCGCGTCGACGGCAGACCGACGATGCAGTAATCGCTTTTAGCTTCCCAGGTTAGTTTTCAAATCAACGGGGAGCACCTTTCTTTCGCGAATTTTGAGGCTCTCGGGGATATTTTGTGCCGCGAAGCGGCGAGGAATTAGTGTACTTTTGAGGAATGTGGCTGAAAGTACATTTTGAAAAGTAATAAAAACAATCAAATTTTTAACGAAAACAGCCGTCGGTATTTTTCTCAAGCACCCGTCGCAAAATATCCATCCCGTCTTATAACTTAATAATAAAGTACATGACACCGAGATAACAGCCATATGTATGTAAATTTTTCTTATAGCATATCGGGAAGCTCGCCTTCCGTGAATATCCGAGCGAGCACTTCGAATGCATAACGCATTTCTAAGTTTCGACTGGATACGGCATAACCTCGTTAAGGGATATGGAATTATAAATCAATTTCGAAAATGCGCTCTCCCGGCTAAATTTTTGATGCGGCGCGTCTGAATTTTGGATTAAAAGGGTAGGGGCGCGGGGGATTCGTGAATTAAAAATAAAGGGCGAATCCGGATCCTCATCCATGAATATCAAATTTGAATAATCCGGAAATTAAAATTCGATACGACGAAATGACTGCGCGGGAAAAGCGGGGAGAGAGCGACGCGATTATCGGTGTTTTTTGTTAAGCTTTCCGTAATCTGTATTACCCGTAATGTTTTCGTTTTCGTCGTTCGATTGTTCTGTTTATTCGTCGCGCAGCAAATATTAATTGCGCTTTTAAATTACGCATTTGTAACGCGATAAAAGTAATATTCAAAAACGAGACCTTATTTTTTTTTATATAATCTCCGCGGAGTAAAACTGATTCCTCGTCGCGGCACAAATTTATATACGCATTTAAAATATAAACTGCAACATTTATTTCGCGGCTAAACCTTGAATACCTCCGCAAAAGGACTTTCAATTTATGAATTATTCATAAAGTACGTGTAAATAAAGTTTATTTCATTGAAACGAGCGCACACTCGTGCGACGTGTATACCCTTTTGTAGGCGATCGGCATAAAAAGTTTTAATATCGCTCATCCTAAGTGAAAAGTCCACACTCGAGGCGACATTAATTTCAAAGCGACACATATATATATATATATCTGACCCCGATATTTACCGCTCCGCTCGTTAAACAAACACGTCGCGAGTATAATATCTCGACGTTTTTTTTCTTTTTTCAGGCATGAGCGACTCGCGTGAACAGATCGAACTCCCGTATCGCCTTATATTGTACTTTTTATTTTTAAAGCCGCCTTTTTCTCGAGAGGGAGCCGAGGGACTCGCGATTATTTTTATGACGTCGTGGAAAGTTATTGACCTACACCGGGAGGAAAAGTCTTTTGCCTTCGAGAAGCTTCTAAAAGAAAAATAATTAGCTGAAAATTAAAGTAAGATCCCTTCGTCAATCGATACTTGCTTCGACTGCGAAAAAAAAATATGCCACTTACCCCCGAGGCCAAACAAAATTTGCCCCTCCCCCGCCGCCTTAGACTCGCAAGAAGAGCGGAAAACAAACCACCTCAGCCCGATGTGTCTACCCTTGGAAAAAGGCGCGCGCGCGCGGCAGAAAGAGTTGAAGAAGCATCTCTCTCTCGGCGTCTAATAATACCCCGTCTGCTCCGAGCAACCAGGACAAGGGTTCTCGGGCCGATCGGCCGTGAAGGCAAAGGGCCGTTTGATGTGCGACGATTGTCGCGCGAAGACGTCGCTTTTGAAAAGGGGCCCCGGAATTACCCGCGCTTTCCTCCGCGAGGAGGCAGACGCTGCGTCTCTCTCTCTATCTTTGCACGGACTTGAAACGCGCCGCGCTAAATGCTGCGCACTTCATCGCCGCGGCTAATGAAAATGAGCCTGAAGACGCTCGGGATTTCAAGAAGTTACTTCGGGGGAAGAGAAAGAGAGCTGCTTTGTGATGTATGGATTTTTTTCTTTTTTTTTTTCAAGAGGTGTGTGGAGGGCTTTCAGCTCGGTTTAGATCGTCGGCTTGATTAAAAGTGGATCTTTTTTTATATCGGGGGACGCGAGCCGCTTGCTTTGTTTACGCGAAGTTTCGGCCGAATTTTCTTGACGCGGATTTAATTTTTCGGGAGGAAACGACGATGACGCAAGTTTACGGCGCTTGTTTTCGAGGCTCTAATAAATTAACGCATGCAACTTTTCCCGAGCTCGTTTTTGTACAGCCAAGTCATAAAACTTTTTAAATTGCCTTACTTTCGTTCCGGGCGAGACTGTTTTTGCCCGAAGCTCGCGGAAAATGCGAGAAAGACACACGCACTCTTAATGAAACACATAATTTTCCACGTACCTAATAAAACTTTTTACGTTACATTCGAATTATTCTCCTCCCAAAAAAAAAAAAAAAAAACACAGAACCCAGCTCAAACGGTCGGCCGCGTACCTTTTTTCCCCGGTCCCCCGAAGAAATTCCCGTCCTTCAAGAGCGTCCTAATCCCCCGAGCCTCGAAATCGGGCCCGCATTGAGAGCCCATCTGCATAAGCCAAACACGTCGTTAGCGGCTTTAATCCCCGCCAGTCAGTCCTTCGAAGTCCCGCTCGGAGGGGAGAGAGAGAGAGAGAGAGAGAGAGAGGCGGCGGCCTCGGAAGAGGTCCATTCGCGCGGGGCGCAGTCATTTCCAGATTACAGCCTATAAGACTAACGAGTCAAAGCGTCCCCGGAGATGCGAGCTCGGCTGGAGTCGAATGACTTTGAACCTGGCGGCGGGCTCGTTTTTCAGGCTGCGTTCTTGGGCCGGTGTGGAATTTTTTTCTTTTTTTTTTTGTGGCGGGGTAGAGGTGGGTTGTAATTAGGGGTTATGCGCGATGCGAGGGCTGAACGGGGGATGGTTGCGTGGGAACGTTTTGTTTTTGAATGTTTTGGAAGTTGAAATATTTTTCGGTAAGTTTAGATTAGAAAGAACTTGTCTTTAATGTTATGGGAATTACTAATTATTTTTCTTGTCGAATTGTCTTTGAAAAACGTAAAATTGCTGCAATTACAAGTAAAAGATTAAAATTGAAATGTATAAAAATTTGTACAGTATTGAAATTAGTATTCTATTTATATAGGCGCGGTATTTAATATCGATAATATTGATTAATACTCGCTGTTTCTCCAAGCGTAAAATCACCTTTGCCATCCAAAAACACATCACTATATAAATTATTACAAATTCAGCCGTCCGAAAGGCATTACCAAAAGCAAACAAACGCTCGCATCGCCTTCCACCCAACTTTCGAAAATTCCATCCCAGCGCCAAAATACGAGAGCCGCATCGAAAAATCCGCCGTCAATCCGGAAAACGGAAAAAATCGAGAGCCCAGAGGATATATATTCCATCGGAGCGTCGAGCGGCTCGGGCAACAGTCGACAAATTCGCGGGGACGCATCCGAAAAAGCAGCCGCGCGCTCCTACGGCCCTTCCGCTCCATACGATAATCGCTCACTCGGAGTTTGAAAAGTCGCTGCGCCGCGAAATCCGACGCGGGGGGGGAGGAGGAGGAGGGGGGAACGCGGGGAAAACTTGTCTGAAAACCTTCAGCCGGAGGATTGATTAGGCACTTCCGGGGCCTAAAGGATTCCGCGGCGGAGGGGAAATCGATCGCAGCGCCCTAATCGCCGACCATTACCTGTATCATTTCGCGTTCGATCGACGGGAAAAAGCCGCCCCCCCGTCAAGTAGGCTGCAGTCCCCCCCTCCCTCCCGGCGCTATTGTGCGTCTGTTATTAATCGCGATAGCGCCGTTCTGTCGCGGAAATTCGGCGGCTGATGGCTTTTCCACGGGGATGATTGCGGATGCACGACCACGCGCGGCTTCGATGGTTTTGGTTTACGGGGGCAGTTTTTTTGGCGATACGCGGCTCGAGGAGGATTGGACACAGGTCGGGCGAGAGAGAGAGAGAGAGAGGCTGTTGTTGGATTTAGGGACGGAGGTAAAGTTTCCGCGTCCGATGAAATTCGAATTTCGCAAAGGGAAGAGACGACGGAGTTCGCTCTGAACTTTAGTAATTAAAAGAAATAATCATTTTTAGATTGATGCACTGCAAATAGGCAAAATCTCCCGGCTGGAATTACGTCGGCAATTTAAAATTCCACTTTTCCAGACGCACTCGAAGAGCAAATTAAAATCTCCGAGCTCGGAATTTTTCCCCAGAAACGGCTCGTGATTCTCCCCGAAAAGAAATTCCCTAAGCAAACGAATCTTTTTCCCCCTCCTAATTTTAATTACTCCTCCTCCCCGCCCCGCGTCGACGCGTCCGTGCGCAAAGCCGCGCGCATTGTCCTCGACGTACATCCCAAGTGACATACTCGATATCTCCCCGCATATTTATGAGTTCGGCGACGTTCGATTTGGCCCGGCTGATCAAAAGGAGAGCCCCGCAGCCCCCTCCCCTTTGCCGCGGTTTCCCGCGACGCGTTTCGATTCCGCCCGCGTCGCGTCCGGACTGACAGTTTCTCAAATCGGCGGGTATTAGTTGTCAGCGGCGCGTTCCGCCTCGACGCCGCTCGCCGCGCAATTAGTTTTTAGAGCGAGAGGATATATATGCGGGGGGAGAACTGGGCGATTGGAATGCGAGCTTTCGCGACGGGCGGGAGAGAGCGGATTTTTTGGAGGCCGTTGCGGGGAGTTTGGACATGTGAAATTTCTGGTTTTTAACGGCGCGGATTGGAATTTTAACTTTTGCTCTGGTTGGGAGCGAAAAAATTTGAAGATTTTACGAGCGACTCGAAAATTTCTATAACCAATAAGTTATCAACGATTAAGAGCTATCGAGTAAACAGAACTAATTTACTATATAATTCTCCCATGAATATGCAGGCAATTGGGTTGCCTCTGCAGGATTCATTTGCATCCACGCGTTTACAAATACGCATTCATCAAATACTTGATGCTTAAAATTCCATTAAAATCTTCTCTACACAGCCACGTGCATTTCTTGTCTAAATACCCACACATACACCCAGAATCCCACGGCAGCGTCCTCCATTACTCGCTGCACCCTCATCAAGCAGGCATTTTTCCGCTCCCTAATTGCGACATTCCTCCATTAACCGGCTGCCGACGGGTTGACCCTTCGACACTTCATCGGGGGCTCGACTTGTACGGCACGTATCTCCCGCGCGGGCCGGTGCAGTTACCAAGAGCCAATCGCCGAGTATTATATATTGCTCGACTCGCGCGATTGTTAACCCCGAATCGAAAGCGGCCCGAATAAAAGTGTCCGAAGTTTTCAAGAGCGCGCGGCTCTTTCAATGTCGGCGCATGAAAACGGATATGTGCGCCCGCGGGGTTGCTACGCCGGCGATCGCCGTCAAGCCCAGTCTGCAGTCGAGGCTCGGGGCTTTCTCGCTTTTTCTGGGCCTTGTTTCTCGCGGGGAATTGAGGCTGGTTATCGGAGGTGGGGAAGATTGAATGCTGAATTGGATTGGCGAAGGATGGATGTGGGTGAAGAAGATTGGCGATTTTTCTTGGGCGATTTTGCAAAAGGAAAACAGAGTGAAGGAAGTTTTGTGGAAGAAAAAGAGTCAATTACTCTTTAAAACTTTAAAAAGTCCAACAGTTCGAAATATATTACCTTCGTCTATAACGCAAAACTTACGTTTAACATTTAGTCGCACTAAATCTTTTCTAACATAGGCTGCCTCGCCTACCAACGACCTCCAAGTGTCCAATCATCCAATAAACCCGTTCCCCGCCGCCGAAAGCTCCGGCCGACGACTTGCGCCTCCTTCCCCAAGCGCGCGCCGGGAGCGACGCGGCGCAGAAGCCCCGAAAAGCTCTCCTTTCCGAAAGCGCTTGAAAAATTCAGGCCTGAATATTCAAGCCGGCTCTTCAAGATCGTTAGCATACGTAAAAAGCCAGTGTCCAGCGAGATCAGCTCTCTCTCGCTGCGACTGCGGCGGAAGGGTCGGGACGCGCGGCGGCGGCGGCGGCGGCGGCGGCGGCAGTCGGGAAACGCAGACTCGGCCTCAGGGGGCCGAGAGTTGAATCGGCGCGGGGGAGGGAGTCGTGCAGTCGTCGCGACGAAATGACGCGACGCGCGCATTGTGAGCTCTCCCTCTCTGTGTCTCTCTCTCTCTCTCTCGCTCCCTCCTCTTTCTCTCTCGACGGACGCCACGCGCCAAGGAGAAGAATGGCAGAATAACCGGGGCTGAATGCTTAGCGAAAATCACCGCCGCAACTTTTCCGATATACAGACTCCACAAAGCTTCGTTCTCTCGTTCGTTCTTTTTTCTTCCCTCTTCTTTATCGGGCTTTCTCTCTTTCTCTCTCTCTCTCTCTGTGCTCTCCCGGACGCTTTGGCCCGAGCAACTTTGTCGGCGAAGTTCCGCGGAAAAATGCGCGAGGGCAGAAACACTTTCGCCGCGCGGCCAGGTTCGCGCGCGAGGCAACTTTCTTCTTCGGGCCGGTGCTTTTTATGCGGGCCGCGGCTTTGTTGGGTTTAAGCGCTGTTTTTCGGGGGTTTAGCAGATTTGGGAAATGGGGAGATTGACGGGACGACGTGGTTTCTTGAAGATTTTCTGCGAGCGTCGACGGGAGGATGGGTACTTGGGTGGATCGTTATTGAGGTATTGTCGCGTTGGGGGTTTTTGAAATGTTGGAGAAGCGTGTGAGATCGTTTGTTAAACGTTTAGCCGGCTTTTGGAGGGGTTGGGGGTTGTTCGACTAATTAGTTTGTAATTTGAAAGAAATTCACCTTTAACACTTTTTCACTAGATAAGATTTTATTATTTAAAAAGAAAAAGATGGAAACGACCTGCCGAGTACTTCTACCGAATGCCCGGTAGAAGTAGAATCTACACTTCATTGAAAAAGAATATCTTATAAATGTATATATTTAAAATAAATAAATATGTGATAACGAATTTGAATAATAATTAAAGAGATATTACTTTAAAAATTAAATATTGAAAAAACTCATATAACTCAAATAATAATTAATAATTAATAACATGTAATGGATACTCTGCATAAATTTTCAATGATTAATGTTTTAAGTAAAGCATCATTTTTAAAAGGTTTTACATTTGCGGTTTTTAATCAAATGAATAAAATCTGATTTTTTTATAGTTGAAAATGACTGAGATTTTTTTTTAAAGGTCTAATATATTTATAATATATTACGACTTGTTAATGAATAAACATTTTTTCCCCTTTCAGCAGCACCCTTTCCATGTTTTGAAGCACGATGTTACATTGATACACGGAGAAAAAAGTTTAGGTTAAAATTGCTATATTTTTTATGACTCGGGAGCCAAACTTGATTTATGCAGCAAATTTAATATACTTGTA